>CM037782.1:70159352-70195883 GCA_021229015.1 Solen grandis
AATCTAAAGATCTTGTGGTTTCTGACAAGGATATCTTTTAAAAATCTTTCAAAATTTATAAAAGTCTATGTTAAATCATGTGACCTGTGAAAATAGGGCCAATTTTGAACCCAGGCTCATGATTTGAACAAACTTGGTAGATGTCCATAAGGCAATGTTACACACCAAATATCTAAACTCCAGGCCTTGAGGTTTCTGAGAAGTAGATTTTTCTAGATTTTTCTATTTAGGCCTGTGTAAAATCAAGTGACCCCTGGGGCAGGGCCAGTTTTGACCCAAGTAACATGATTTGAACAAACTTGGTAGAGGTGCACTAGACTATGCTACACACCAAATATCTAAGCTTTTAGGCCTTGCAGTTTTGCAGAAGAAAATTTTAAAATTTATTTGAACAATCTTGATAAAGGGCATCATTAGGATGATTCCTGTGAAGTTTGGTCAAAATCCATTCAGCTAAGAGATGTTGTTTGAAAGAAATTGTTGAAGAAATTGTTGTGCTCACGTAAAAAGTGTAAAGATTTTCATAAAAGAAGAAAATTTATAGTTTTATAGTTTATAGTTAAATGGCCATAACTCCTGACCTAGTGGGCAAATATCATAATCAAACTTACCTGAGAGATAAGGACCATTAACATTGTTGTAAAGTTTGAAGAAAATTGCTTAAGAAGTGAAGATGCTAGAGTGTAAACAAGATGAAAAATGGCATTTTTTGATAGATAAAGAGCCATAACTTCTGACCTAATGGACCAATATCAGCCATTATCTAACTTGACCAAGAGATTATGGTCATAAACATAGTCATTAAGTTTAAAGACTGTTTAAAAATGCAAGACACTAGAATGTAATCAAAGTAAAATCTGACATTTTTTATACTAAAAAGGGCATAACTCCTGACCTAATTGGCCAATATCAGCCATAATGGAACATTATTGAGAGATTATGGTCATAAACATGTTCATAAAGTTTGAAGACAATTGCTTAAGACATGAAGATGCTAGATGTAAACACCAAAATTGTGGGTGACACACAATGGAAGTTGGACACTCAACGGATCATAAAAGCTCATCCTAAGCATTGACCAGGAGAGCTAAAAACTTTCTAACACCTATTGTGCTTGTGATAGCACATCTGGATGTAATTACTGGTCTCTAAAATTTCAAGATAAATAAGTTTTGATCAAAAGACCATCAAATTAACATCTGATCCTGCATTCACATTTCATCCTAATAAGTTCAGGCAGCCCCTAGTGAATGCAAGGTGCTGTCTGATCAGACTAATTAGAAGCTTGGATAATTTTCTTTTACAAGTTGTGAGACAGGAGTTAAAAAATGAAATTAAAAAAATGGCAATTGCAAGAGCTTTTCCCCGAAATCATATCCTACGCTAGATCAATTTTCCTGAGATCCAATACTTTTCACAGACGGATTACCTTTGCTGGGATTTGTTACATTTTCTAAATAAAAAAAATATACACTTTTTGTTATCAATCCAATAATTTTCTTGAAAAAAAAAAATAGAAGCAGTATCAAACTCATCTATATATGAATCTATTAAATTCATGTGTTTTTTTTGTTTTTTCCAATTATTTTTCTTTTTTCAAGAATTTTGTTTCAATAAACTCCGTGTGTACAGCAGTAATCAATATGTGACTGTAAATCAAAGTTACCTTTTCTGAGATGGGCTGTTGCTTTAAGGGACCGTGCTTTTACACTTTCCAAGAACTGTTCAAAATCATCTTCCCCTCCAGCACTGCAAAAAACAAGAAATATTATATTGAGATCATGGCTAAATGTCGTTGCCATTTCATTATCATATTTAATATCAGAGGTTTACAAATGCATAACAGTTTGTTTTTAATAGGTATAGTAGATAGTGCATGGTACCAAACTTTTCCATGGCACACAAAAGTATTCGTTTTGTCCCACAAATTGCCTTTATTTCAAAATGTGTTTTATTTTTTCTCTGTCTTTTTTTTTCCTATATACCTGCATCCCCATATGAAAAAGAATAAAGTGAAAAGTCTTTAAATAAAAGTATTAAAGTGCTTATTTATTACTACAACTGGATATTGGAAAAATAAAGTAGACTCCGCTTGCAGTTAATGTACAATATGTAAAAATGATAACAGTCCATAAAACCTGCACAAACAATTGACAAAATTAACTGTTCTACATGTACTTGCAAGTCTACAAAATTGATTTCAATACCATTTCAGCATTGCTTAGAAAGAAATAACTCCAACAACATAGCTATCTAATATTTCATGGTCTCAATTTCTTTTATACCTTTTAGCAGTCACTGTGACCTGTATTAAGCAGCCAACCTGTATTCAGTGGTCAGCTTTAACATTCTCAAACTGACCTATCATTATACATTTGCTCTCCATTTACCAGCGAACAACTTTTACATATTCTCTGGTTGCTAAAGGCAGGTATGGCTACTTTAAATTTTACAAAATCTACTGACACTTCCCAGTCACCGTCGGCCCCGACGGACCAGGATTTCGGACCATTGGATGCTGCTTTTGCTGCCTGCTCCTTCTCTTTCTGTAGCTTGGCTATCCTTATTGCCTCCCTCTTAGCTTCGAAGTACTCCTCCTCCTCACGGCGCATCTCTTCCTCGTCATCCCGCAGCTGAAGGATAACAGTGGTATTAGATCAACCAGGAGGACAAGAAGTGCAATGTAATGGATATAGGCATCACAGGTATACAATGTAAAATGAGGGAGGTAATCAATTCTATGACTTAATTAATATTAATTACCTGAAATTTTGATGGTATATGAATGAAAGATTTTTCTTCTTTGTAGTGCAGATCAAAAGTGAACAGTAAAAAAAAAAAATCAATGACCTCAAGATTTTTTTTTTCTAATGCGGCAGTTTTTTGGTCAAAACAATGCACTGGATACCTTTGGTGCAGATTGTGTAGATTCTGGGCTTCAATATTGTATGAGCAAATAGAGAAAACCCTGATCAGTGTATTTATAAGCTTCTGAAAGGGTTTGTCTGACCTTGGTCTACTCTGTTTGCCAAGATGTTAAAACTGGTCTATATAAGATCAGAGTTAAACTGATGATAACTAGAAATGTGTCCATAGGACAAAGATGCCGCCCCTCCGTTGCATTTTCCAAAACAAAGGCCAACACCCAGGAGCGCAAGTCATGTCCTGAGTAATATATCCAAGAAGTTAAATATCTGTAGCACAAATACCTTCAGAGTTACCTGTGTCACAGTTTTGAGATGGACGGACAGACAAAGACAAATCTATATGCCTCACTTTTTGGTAGGGGGCATAAAAATACCCAGGTGCAAAAGTTCAAGTCTTGATTGATATATTCATGAAGTTTCAAGTCTATAGTACAAACACTTTAAGAGTTACGTACATCACAAGCATAAAATTACATATTTTAAAAAAAAAGGCCAATAACTCATCAACTTCAACAGCAGTTTGAAAAAAAATAACCAGGGGCGTAAGTTCATGTCCTGATAAAAATGTCCATGAAGTTTCAAGTCTGTCGTACAAATACTTTCAGAGTAATGTATGTCACAAGCATAAAATTCCATATCTTTCAAAAACAAAGGCCCATAACTCTGTCAACTTTAATGAAAAATTGATGAAAATACCCAGGTGCACAAGTCATGTCCTAATTAATATATCCATGAAGTTTCAAGTCTGCAGTACAAATACTTTCAGCATTAATTGTGTCACAAGCATAAAATTCCTTATTTACAAAAAACAAAGGCTCATAACTGTTAACTTTAATGAAAGTTGGATAAAAAATACCCAGGTGCACAAGTCATGTCCTGATTAATATATCCATGAACTTTCAAGTCTGCTGTACAAATACTTTCAGAGTTATGTGTGTCGCAAGCATAAAATTCCTTATTTTTCAAAAACAAAGGATCATAACTCGGTCAACTTTAACAAAGGTTCTATAGAAATACCCAGGTGCACAAGTTCATGTCCTGCATATTAATATATCCATGAAGTATCAAGTCTGTAGTAGAAATACTTTCTGAGTTGTGCGTGTCACAAAGTTTCGGGACGGATGGACAAAGACAAATCTATATGCCCCTTCCACACATACACATTTTTGTGGGGGCATAAAAATATATTCTGACTGCTGGCATCAAGTACTTTTGCTTTAAAAAGTAGAGAAATTTGTTTTGTTTTACAATCATGACCACAAAATATACTAACATGATGATAAAAACTTTAAGATTTAAATATTGAAAGATAGGATAGGTTATTGTTTATCATTTTTCATAATGATAATATTTTATGGTATGTATGAAGACCATTCATATTCCATGATATACTCCATCAAAATGTTTAGGGTTGGACATTAATGATATGTAGGGTAACCAGAAGTGTTATATTTACTGACAGATCAACTAAGTTACAAAATACTTAGCACTATGATAGTATACATTTATGCACCACTGTTCATCAGCAATTGTGCAGCATGATTGTATTTTATCTGTTAATAACATTCTATTCCAGCCCATTGGAGAGGTTTCAACCAATTTAAAACAATATGCCTTGCAATAAATCAATTTAGACATAATTAAGTCTTTTTGAGATGTTTCCTGAGGCATCCTCTAATAACATTAAAGCATCAAATACTGCATGGATAGATCCATGAAACAAATTTGGTAAAATAAGTAAGAAAATCAATTTGACTTCAAATGTTTGAGGAACTTGTTAACTGTTACTTAGGATAGACACTTGTCTAAAATCAAATCTTACACACAGACTGCTTCAAGCTTATTCCAGTTTTCAAAGAACATTTTTGTACATAAAATACTACGACATATTTATATTTTATGCATAAATTGCTTTGGTCCTCAAAATTTTTTTCATCACAGTTACTGTCATTTACCAAAAAAACAAAAAAAACAGTCATTGATGATGAAATATGTTTTTGTCATACTGTAAAACAAGGTGACTGATTTATTTATACTGAAATTCTTAGCAATTTTGAAGGTAATTAATAATCCTTAGTTTAGACATAAAATATTCCTAAAGCACTGGAGCTTTCCAGTGTTATATATATATTCTACATCAACTAATGCAGGAATATATTCCATATGATCAGTGTAACCTAGAATCAAAAAGAGAGCACATGGCCATCATGGGTAAGCTTTTATAATGAAAACAGCAACAACAACAAACAAACCCAAGTCCAAAACACTAGAAATATTTTTGACACAGATATTTTGGACATATTCACAGAGCCAGGAGTCATAACTCTGCCATATTTTGTTGATTTTTTATAAGAAATCCAAGGTGCACAATTTCCTAAGCTGAGCTGGGAATATATTAGTTTAAATATTTCTTGTCGCCATTTTTTTCATCTATTTATTTATTGTTTCCTACTTTTTTAGCTCTCATAAAATAATGAACCCCTGACCCTGCAGATCTGTCCTTACCTATAATAATAAAGGGATTTTTTTTCATGGCTTGAGAACTGGATTATACAGTTTACTTGACACAAATAGAAGACACTTTCAAAAAGAAAATAGCTAAATTGTAACTGCCTTCATTTCTTAAACATGTAAATTGTTCCCTTTACAAATTCTAGCATTCTTAACAACAGAGGAAAGGGATTAAAGAGGTTTCTGATGGAAGGGCAGGGTGGGGAAATATAAATTCTGTTTAGAAACAATGATAAAAGCCATTATATATTAACCAACTTCTACAGTTTGCTAATTTTTAACAATGTAGTAGATTTTCTGATAAATTGTTTTCTCTTCATAAAAAAACAAATGCCTCTATATACCATTATTACATACTTTGGAGGTCATTTAGTGAGCATGACATAGGAAATATCTAAATACACTATCTTTTACATACATGTGTATTTTTTTTTTATTTTTTTTTTGCCAAGTTACCTGGATCTTTGTCTTTCCTTACTAACAAACAGAACATCATAATAAGTGCACAATCACAAACACACACAACAGGTAATTACTTACAATCATAAAAATTGACAATCATTTTAAATGTAAGTTCACAATACTATATGCAAGTTTGAAGACTAGCTTAAGCTCCTAAAAAGAAATATTCAGGTTTAAACCACGCAGCTCCTGGATAAATTCTGAGCATATTAGTAAGGTCAAAATTATTTAATTTAATTATTAAGGATTAAATAATACTTTTATTGCCCTATATTTGTATATTCATGAAATTCAGTTAAAAAAAATTGATAAACTGATTTTAACTACTTAAAAATCAAACTAATATGGAATTATGTAACCATGGCAACATATTCCCTGGGTGCTGTTTGTTTACCTGTCTGTCCAGCTCATCATCTCTAGTCTGTTGTTCGCGTACAAGAGTATTATATTGTTTGGTGGCAATCAACTGTTTCTCTCTCTCAGTCACTAGTCTGTTACATGGGGGAGGAAAACAATAATGCATGAACAATAAGAAAAGCAACAACGATCATTCTTTGACCTCTCAGAAGATGACCCTCTGTTTTCTAACTTGTAAATTATTAAATGGCAATAATAAAAACATGTGAATACTGGACTACCATGCCCAAGCCATATTTGAATGAAATTTTGAATGTCAGAAAATCCCCCCCCCTTTTTTTTAAAGTTGTTATATTTATTAAAGAAAACCCTTCTATCAAGTAACAACAGTGAAATAGCCATAATCTGACAGGTCAATGTACCAAGCTTTATGGTAACCTGATCTCTTACATGTACAAAACATAATAACATGCTTAACTTTTCATTTAAAGTAGGCAAACTAATGATATACTTTTTTAAATATAACATCACAAATATCACATCAAACCATTAGCTTATTTAGTAATTCATGATAATCTTTAAAAAAACAAAAAAAACATATGATATGTAAATTAACCCTTTACTTCATAAAGATTCATTTTCATGCACTTGACAAACAGAGCAAACCCTGGTCTCCTCTGTTTGCTCATTCAATATTGAAACTTAGGTTTTAGTCTGCATGGCTAAGAAAAATTCATAATTCCATAATGCCATTTAAACTCAGTCAGCTAATATTCATCAGGTCAAAAATTTGCACATGAATATTCATAAGGTAAAGTGTTAAATAAAAATATATTCAACATTCCTTCAACATGCTAATTGTGAGACAATGTCCTGTGGAAATTAAAGCACAAACACTGAATTGTGGTTCACAATTTGTTGCATAGAGAAATTATTCAATGGGTTTCCTTGGACAGATGTTCTATTTTCAAACATTCAAAGAGTCCAGCTTTGTGATAAACATTTTAAAACTGGATACATCGCTTTTAAAAATCCTGTGTCACAAAGGAGAAAATTTTGTGATCTAAATGGAAATGATACAAATAAACAGCATAACTGTTCCAATAATTCATTACATGTATCTTGAACCTTTAACCCTTTCCCTCATATATACTCATTTTGACGCCCTCAATAGGTATCACATAAAGACTGATCTGCAGAAAACCACAGTTAAACCTTACCAAATTTAATTATAAAGTCCTCATTTCCAGACCACTGAGGAGCAGCGAACAGCATAAAACCTGATCAGCCTGCGAGTTACTCGTAGGCTGATCTGGTTTTATGTTGTTCGCATAGGTCTTTTCATGGTTTCCTCTATGATAGAAAGCTTTATATGAATTTTTTTTTTTTTTTTTAATTTTCTATTTAAAATAATTTTTGTTATTTTACCAATCTGTCATTATAATCATTACGGGAATACATTTTATTGATTTTGTGATTGCATGCGCATGGACTGTCACAAGTTGATGCTGCTATAATCAGCAGAGTATTTATTACACTATTCATGTTTTCTCAGTTTTGTAGGGCTGAAATCCAGATGATAATCCTCTAAACACACCACTTAATGACTTAATATACTATCAACAAGCCAGATCAGCCAGAAAGCAACTTTTCACTCTGAATAGGTCTTATGGCGTTCTAACCTCATTGAGGAGTATTTACTCTCAAATGATACTGGGCCCTGAGTTGCAAAGCCAAAACATTCTGAACCCTTTCAAAGATAATTTTTAGCAAATATAGGGAAAATCAATGAAAGCTTTACACAGTTTAGCCCATAACATTTTATACCCAAACAATACTTTCCTGACAGTAAAGGTCTAACTAAAACTAAGTAAGGGTCTAACTAAAATTAATTTTATCCTGACGAGAGCCTAAAATTATCATAATTTAGTCCTGGCCATAATAGTCTTTATAACTACAACTGTATCCCTACTATCAGTCCTGGCAAGATTATCCTGGTCACAAGAATTAATTACATAACAGTTTAAATATAACATTAACCTTACAACAAGAATTTCATTACATTATCCTGATCTCATGAGTTTAAATACAAAATTAGCCTTACAATTAGAGTTTAGTTACAGCATTATCCTGGTCACAAGAGTTTGAATACATTATCCACAAAAGCAGATACAATTAATCATTATGCTGATCAAAAGAGTCTAATACAATGTTGTCCTGCACAAGAGTCTAACTATAACATTAACCTTATCATGAAAAATTTCAATTTTAATTAAATAAATTTTTTTTATAATGTCTAAATACAACAAACATCTGTCTATAAAGTCTAAATACAACATTATCCGGACCATGAGCTAGGATTTCTCACCCGAACTCCCATGTTTCCAACCACTGTCTTTTCTCAGATGCAGTCTCTTCAGAACAAAAAAAACAACTACAGCGCTATCTTGACTACTAGTCTAACTACAACATTATCTGATCAAAAACAGCATTAATCTGACCACTAAAATCTAAATATATCATTATTTTGACTGCAGAAATCTAAATACATTATCCTGAGAGAAAGTAGGGGAATCTAATACAACATAAACCTGACCACAATACATTTTCCATATTCTGGTCAGTGACGGACATGCCAGGAAGCTTGTTGTCTGTGACAGTATAACAGATGCCCTGATGTCACTGTGTATAAATGACCCTGAGGCCAAATCTCATCATTAGAATGCCAAGCACAAAGACTGATGCTGAAGTCAATCTTCAAAACACTTGATACAGGAGGGTACAATCAATTAGACCAGTGGAAAATATCCGACATAATAAAGATCAGATTAGATTATAAAGAAACAAATTAACTATCCTAATCAGAAATTAGCAACAAGATTGCACTCTGAAGTACTTTTCTATTACTCAAATCTGCAGTTGTTCTCATAAAGTCTCATTCAAGTTAATTTTCAAGCTGATCTGAATATATACCTCTGACTATCTGAATTAAATGTAATAACAGAGCATCATATTCATGTGAGATTCAATTACATTTAATGGGACATGCAGTTAATTCTGATGACATTTTTGTCCCTATTCCATGCCATGAAAAGGACATTTAACAAAGAGGATATCTGGTTTTAAATTAAAATATCTGGGATGATTTTAACAGCTATAAGAAAGTTTATTTTATCAAATTACCAAAGTTGCCTCCCCTTGCTGTTTTTAGGTACATGCAAGTTATTGCCCTTAATGATGGTAATTACAACAATAACAACGTTTTATAGTGCCATCACTTTAGTTCACTTTTATACTACTACATGAAGATATACATTCTATGATCTGTTTTTTGCTTTGTCAAATATGTAATGTTATTGGACTCTAGCTAGACACTATTGTTACATTTTCATTGTTACAACGATAATAGTACGATAATAATAGGACAATGCCCACTACTGCCAATCACATATTCACTTAGGTTAACTGGATATCATGCTTTTTTCCAGATAATTATGTGAAAAAAAATGCCTGTTATCAACATTGTTTAACTGACTAACTTGAAAAAAGGCGAGATAACCAGTTATCTTAAGTGAATATATGGCTGGCAGTAGAGGGCACTAACAGGCATTTTGTCCTGTTAAGGTACCTAAGAGGATAACACGAAAGTTTTCTACTTGCCAGATACTAACTGAATATGTGACAATTTTTCATAAAAGTTTCATCATAGCTAAGTGGATAAGTGGCTGGCAGAAATATGCCACCATAAAACAGTTAATATTCACAACCTAAAGATTCACTTCATTGCAACAGCCATAAACTTAATTGGGTTGAAAATGGCATTTTATGCACAATATTAGATCACAACTAGAAAACAAGCTCTGGTATGCACATCACCCATATTACATTTGTCATGGATCTGCATCATTTTGAGACTATCCTATATTAAAACACAAACTTATTATTTCCATTTTTGTATACTTAAAATATTTGAACAAAGCCTTTTTTCTCTCTCTCTCTTCACACCCACTATGTTTCATTATCTCTATGACTCTAAATCTCTATTCCCTTTCTCTTTTCAGTCCATGACTTGCCTATTTAATGACATTATCAAGACTTACATGAAATGTGACTTTAGACTTCCTTAAGTACAACATATTAGTTAACATAAAACAAATGTACAGCAACATGTGAATGCAATAATATGAAATTTATGGACAATGATTGTGTTATATTTATCTTTTTGATTACTTCTTTTTGGTTTCTTTCTTTCTATCCTTCTTTCTTTAAATCTGATTGATTGATGTGTTGATTGCATGACACAAGAATTTAAACATGTAAAGTTGAATGGTTAATCAAGTAACCATGCATTGGGTACATAGCTGTTTTATTCAATTTAAAATATTTGTCATTGTTTCAGAGGAAATGACAGTGATAGAAATTCACATATCTCGAAGGCAGATTTAATATGATTTTGAGGAAGTTATTGGGAAAATAAGTCTACAAAATAAAAAAAACTGAAATGCTGTCTGTTTTGTGTAAACACCACTTAAAAGGAAACTTTTTTCTAGACATTCCATTTATCAATTATATAATATGCAAAAGCTGTTAAAATTAGACACTTCTGAAAATATACTGAAAAAAAAATAATGCACTCTTGCTGAGAGAAGAAAAAAAGAAAGAGTAAGTGAAAGAGAGATTTGTAATTGGCTCATTTGCACAAAACTAGAAATTTCTGAGAATGACATTTAATTAAAACCAATTAAAAGTGGGACTGAATAAAGCTTTATTTCCAGACAGTCAAAGAATCATTCTGAAACAGACCTTTATAAAGGTTTAAAGATCCATGTTGCATAAAGCAATGCAATGAAGATTTGTTTTTTTATCTTTCTCTTTTTTTCTTTTCAAAAAGACTGTAGAAATAAGGTCAGACCATTTTGTAAATCTCAATCCAACCAGGTTAAATACAGATTGATTTTTTTTATCTTATATATTTTTGATGAACTTGATCAGCTTGCAAAGTGATTAAAGGTAAAGATAACCAACAAATTAATTAATGTACATAATAATCAAGTTCTAAATAAAATCAACAGCCAGGAGAGGAGGTTCAGATTTAAACAAGAGAGCCATGATGGCCCTGAATCACTCACCTGGTATCATTAGGCTATGTAAAATCAAGTGACCCCTGGGGCAGAGCCAATTTCAACCCCAAGGCCATGATTTGAACAAACTTGGTAGAGGTCTACTAGCCCATGTTACATCTCAAATATCTAACCTCCAGGCCTTGTGGTTTCTGAGAGGACTTAGATTTTTCAAGTTTTTTCCTAAATTAGCCTTTGTTAAATCAAGTGACCCCTGAGGCAGGGCCAATTTTGACCCTTGGGCGATGATGTGAACAAACTTTGTAGATGTCAACTAGACAATGCTGCACACCAAATATCTTAACTCTAGGCCTTGTGGTTTCTGACAAGAAGATTTTTCAAGTTTTTTCCTATATTAACCAGTATGTATCAGGTAACCCCTGGGGGGGACCAATTTTGACCCCAGGGCCATGAATTGAACAAACTTGGTAGAGGTCTGCTAGACAAAGCCACACACCAAATATCTAAGCTCTAGGCCTTGTTGTTTCAGATAAGAAGATTTTTTAAGATTTCACTTTAAAAACCTATTTTTAACTCCTGTGACCTAATTATGCAACAGACCCAGAACCATTTTACAATTTTTATAGGGGATCACCTTAGGAACATCCTTGCAAATTTTGATCACTTTCCCATCAGTAGTTTCAGAGAAGAAGATTTTTAAGTAAATTGTTGACGACTGACGACTCACAAGAACTGACGCCAGACAAAGAATGGTCCCAAAAGCTCACCTTGGCACTTTGTGCCAGGTGAGCTAAAAAAATTCATATTATTCTAACAGCCTTTAATATACAACATTGAATATTTACAACAGAAACACTAAAATTTGGCGATCTGATATTCTAGGCAAACCTGTCCTTAACTTTTCTCTTAAAAAAAACTCTAATGGCAAACCTATACTGGAATCATGCAATAGCATGCAGTCCTGCAACTACCCTAAATGCTGAGCACTAGACACCAGATCTAAATGTTGAGTGTTTAATTGGCAGATTATACATGAAGTTACAGTAATAGGTTATGGCAGACCAATCCTGCAATTATCTAAAATTCTTTCACCTAATTTAACCCTTTACTATATGAGAACAATCAAGGATCATGGCCTACCTACATAACCTGGATAAATCCAAATCAGCCTGCATGTTTAATTCACATTCCTATCAGGTGTTTAGATTTTTCATTATTGACTTGACTATTTGAATTTACCATCACTTCAACAGTATTTTAGTCATATAGCAACATCCAGCTAATAACAGGTGGAGGAAGACCCCGAATGCACAGAGGCATCTGGGTAGAAGCACCAACCTACCGCAAGCCAGCTGTAAGGCTTCCTCATATGTAAAACCAAATAACCCTGCCGGGATTCGAAAATACATGGTGACTTTTCATTAATATTACCATAACTGAAATATGAATGCATGCTGTATATCCAGATAAGCCTGAAAATGATTTTTTCTTTGCCATGCAGTCACTGTGTAGAATCTGTCAGAGCTACAATATTGCATAAGCAAACAAATGAGACCCTGATAAGAAAACTCCTGAAAGATGCTGTTGTGGTGGTATTTACTCTTGCTGTGACAGCATTTAAGTCAAACAGCAACATCAAACTAATTACAGATGGAGGAAGACTCCAAGTGCAGAAGTAACCAGGATAAGCCCACCAAACTACTGGGGAAGACCCACCAAACCACTGGGTAGACCCGTCAAACCACCAGGTAGACCCCACCCAGCCACCGGGAAGACCCACCAAACCACTGGGTAGACCTGTCAAACCACCAGGTAGACCCCACCCAGCCACCGGGGTAGACCCTCAAAACCACTGGGTAGACCCATCAAACCACTAGGTAGACCCCACCCAACCACCAGGGTTGACCCTCCAAAACACTTGGTAGACCCATCATACCAATAGGTAGACACACCAAACCACACCACCAAGCAGACCCTCCAAACCACTGGGCAGACCCACCAAACCACTGGGTAGACCCGTCAAACCACCAGGTAGACCCCACCCAGCCACCGGGGTAGACCCTCAAAACCACTGGGTAGACCCATCAAACCACTAGGTAGACCCCACCCAACCACCAGGGTAGACCCTCCAAAACACTGGGTAGACCCATCATACCAATAGGTAGACCCACCAAACCACACCACCAAGCAGACCCTCCAAACCACTGGGCAGACCCACCAAACCACTGGGCATACCCACCAAACCAACAGGATAGACCCTCCAAAACACTGGGTAGACCCATCATACCAATAGGTAGACCCACCAAACCACACCACCAAGCAGACCCTCCAAACCACTGGGCAGACCCACCAAACCACCAGGGTAGACCCTCCAAAACACTGGGTAGACCCATCATACCAATAGGTAGACCCACCAAACCACACACCAAGCAGACCCTCCAAACCGGGCCCGGCCCCCCGCAAACCACTGGGTAGACCCGTCAAACCACCAGGTAGACCCCACCCAGCCACCGGGGTAGACCCTCAAAACCACTGGGTAGACCCATCAAACCACTAGGTAGACCCCACCCAACCACCAGGGTAGACCCTCCAAAACACTGGGTAGACCCATCATACCAATAGGTAGACCCACCAAACCACACCACCAAGCAGACCCTCCAAACCACTGGGCAGACCCACCAAACCACCAGGGTACACCCTCCAAAACACTGGGTAGACCCATCATACCAATAGGTAGACCCACCAAACCACACCACCAAGAAGACCCACCAAACCATCGGGGAAGACCCACCAAACCACTGGGGACCACCAAACCACCTGGTAGACCCCATCCAACCACTGGGATAGACCCTCAAAACCACTGGGTAGAGCCATCAAACCACTAGGGGTAGACCCTCCAAACCATGGGTAGTCCGTCCAAACCACTGGGTAGGCCCACCAAACCACCAGGGTAGACCCTCCAAACCACCGGGTAAACCCACCAAACTAACAGGGTAGACTCACAAAACCATCGGGTAGACCAGCTGGAATACTTCCTCACATATAAAGAGTAAACTATATCAGTTGAGAGATGAGGTACTAATTATAGCAGACACCATGCCAGGAGCTTAATTAGGAGTGTATCATCCAAGCCTTCAACATATACAGGGCTGTAACCATAAGACCAATTGCTCTAGATCTGCCATGTATCTGTCCAGTTCTTTACAAGGGAGGTATTGGGCTAATGTTGCTGTTTCATGTGGTTCAACCCCTAACATCATACTTATTTTAACATATTGACAAACACAGCAAACACAGATCAGGCTGTCTGATCAGGGTTTCGTCTGTTTGCTCATGAATAGGGTTAGAGTTAGCTGAGCAAACAATAATTCATTGTTTGTATTCAGACAGTTGATATCCATTAAGTTATTAATTTGTGCATGAATAGTCATAAAGTAAAGGGATAAAGTCCCTAAACCATTTTGCCCTATGAGGCAATCTTCTTTCTACAAGATGTTTCCTCTCTTTATCATGCTGAGATCGGTAGACATCAATTACTACCAGAAACATTTTGACACAAAGCTAACAGTGAATGGAAATTGTACATGAAAGACTGAAAGGCTTTCACTGTAAGGTTTCAAAAATGTGACAGGTCTAGAAATCTATTTTATCCTTTATCCAAAATATGTCACATGTGAGTAGAGAAACATAATAAAACACATAAAGCATGTACATGTTGAGGGCTTGGTGAAAATCTATGGTAACATATCACAGATAAAGCAGTTTTGCACCTAGCCCTTGATTTAGGTATAATGAAAATTTGAATATAACTTCATTACACTTTTAGTTCAATAGAGGCTGATGAAAATTAAAACTTAATTTCTATCCATTTTTGCAATAAAAGAGATGTATATATTGAAATATTAGGAGAACTTTTTGATATGCGAAAACTGACTGATGAGATGAATGGATAAAAAAAATGTTTTAACAGTAATAGATTGATTTCAATAGTGAAATGCATGTTTGTTAAGGTGTCTATAATACACAAAACTATATGCAGCATCATGCTTGATCACTTCATGCACAGACAGACATACAGACAAAGGACTATTTCAAATACAGTTTCAAAGTACCAATTTGGCGTAGGTAGAAATGAAAAAGAGGCCATCCGTTCCTACACGTTCACTGTTCCAGATGAGGAAAAAGAAAAAGGTCTCATAAATAATGCTAATAGTCATTCCAATGCTCATTCACCATCAACAGAGGACAGAGAGGATGTAAGCTGAATTTGATTAAAGATTATTTTTATCTCCTACAGTACTGTAAGTGAACAAAGAAAATATTATTTGATTTGATTTTTTGAGTTTACCATCACTGCGACAGTATTTCCCAGTCATATAGTGATGTCTAGCTAATGGTGGAGGAAGACCCCGAAAGCACTAAGGCATCCGAGTAGAACCACCGACCTATCACAAGCCAGCTGGAAGGCTTCCTCACATGAAAATCCGAATGACCCTACCAGGACTTGAACCTACATGGTGAGGGGCTGGGTGAGTGTAAAAGTCAGCGACTTTACCCTCTTGGCCACAGAAGCCCTCACAAAGAACATATATTTGCACTTTGAAAATTGAAGCCATGAGTGAAAATAACAGTTGTCTATGAGCATCTGAGTAAAATAAAACATTATCTTATATTATGAAATCAACAAATATTTATTTCATATTAAATGTATTTAATTGATCTTTTTCCCCGTAACTTTTTTCTTTACTTTTCTTATGTTATTTGAAATCTCTATAGGGTAAGATAGTTATTGATTTTGATATCCTCAATGCAGTTAAATATATAAGGAAATGTTTCCTGTCCTGAAAATTAATGCACTTTATTTATGGTATTTTAAGATTTATGTTGTTGTTTTTTCCGTTAAGCCTATTAAACATAAACAGAAAAGGTGTTAGATAATGATATTTTTATTTTTTTTTTCAATTGGTTATGAAACTTTATATTGATATTGCTTTGCTTTCAATAAATTCTGTTGAATTGACTTATAAAGTAATTAACACAATCAAAAATACAATTATATAACCATGCAAAATAAAACATTTTCATTCTTTATGGCTTTTGTAACCATTGAAAATAAAAATATCAAAATGATATTTTTCACTTACTAATAAAGATATCAAAATGATATTTCTCACTTACTTGCTCATCTCATTTTGAACGTCATCCTGAAAAGAAATATTCTGGTCACCAAGTTTTCTTAGTTAATGGTACTTTTATTAAGCTTAAATATTTGAATTGTGAAATTGATTGCCGTAATGTTGAAATTATGTTTATTTCACTCCTATATTCAAAAACATCCATTTATAAATACTGAGATCTTGACCTATACCTAGTGACACTAAAATCAACAGGGGGCATCTACTAGTCATGACCCAACACCCTATCAAGTTTAAGGAATATAGGCTCAAGAGTTCTCAAGTTATCAAATGGTTTTCACATTCCAGGCCAATGTGACCTTGACCTTTTACTAAGTGGTTCCAAAATTGACAAGGGTCATCTACTAACCATAAACCAACAAGCTATTAAGTTTAAGGAATGTGGGCTGTGGTGTTAAGTTACTGAGCTGAAACAATTTTCACACTCAACCTTAAGTGTGACCCTGACCTTTTACCTTAATAAGTAACCCCAAAATCTCTAGGGGTCATCAATGCTTCATGACCAATTGAACTCCCTATAAAGTTTGAGGATACAGGCACAAGCATCTGGGTCCTCTACGAAGTGGTCTACTGACTGACATACAAAACAAAATGCCCCCTTTCTGCAAAGTATAATTCATGTCAGTTTTGCCATATACTTCAATATTTAAAATAAAGGAATGGTGGAATGCCTAATCTAAGAATATAAGTATTACTAGGTACTAAATATTGCTGGTGGACTTCACGCCTTGAATGATCAGATTTTACCCTTTCCTGATAAAATCAACATAAAAGTATAAATCTCAATGAAACTGGGCATAATTGCCAAGCTGTATATGGACATTGATGATACACTTCCTGGGATGCTTGCCATTGGAGTGACCACATGAATATGCTAAACCTAATTGAGCCATTAATTCTATCCTGCATTATAGGATATCTCAGAAACTCATAAAAAAGCATGAGAAAATCCCTTGTTTATTATCATATGTATATATTATTCAGAAAACCAGCAAGGCCATAGAATCAGGAACATTGGGAAAATAAAGAGGTAAAACAAAACTGACTGTTAGCAAAAGTTCAACTCTGTTAACCAGAGTTAAGCAAAGGACAGAAATTCATTACAAACCAGGCAGCTGTTCCTTTCAGAATAAAATATATATCAAATCAGTTAACAGTGGTAGCTACTGGTTACACATAACAGACTGCAGGTGACATATGACAGAGAGTGTGCTGGGATACATACCTCATCCATCAAGTTCTCAAACTGAAAAATAAAACAGTGCACAGGTAAGGAGGAGGTAATGGTAAATACAAGCAAGGGTGGAACTTGACAACTGTTACCATTGGCAATTAAAGGACAAGGCATAATATTGAAATTCTAATTTAAAATTGCCATAAGACTCAATGGAAAAAAACTTGCATCAAACTTAAGAATACATATGGACTCTATTTATATATTGCATTTTAATTTCAATTTATAGTCAATAAATAAAGTTTGAATGTGCTTTAAAAAACAAAAAAACATTAGATATCAATTAAATTTATAATATTCAATTTTATTCAGAAAACATTTATTAAGTTAAGAAGAACATGGTCAATATTAGATTTCACAATACTAATAATAACTTAACCTTCTGATGTTATTTATGTATTGGTTCAAAATATATGTAATTTGATTAAGCATAAAAAGTCAAAAAAACAAATATTTATAAATCCTCCAAAGCAACTCCTAATTAAATAAAAAAAAGACCTATTAAATTTTCCTTGCATTCAGATATCTGATTCAGTATTTACAGGTATATAAAATAATAAAATAATGGCATAAAGGTAGTTATTTCACTAATTAATAACAGACCTGTCCAGTCCGAGCACCTGCGTCCTAATCTATGACACAAACTGTTCTCAACATTACAAAGTTTCTTGTGTCCTTTATAATACAAATAAAACTTCAGTGATATTCATAGTGATGCAATCACTAACAGTGAAACAAGTATCACAATTTTGTTCCTAATATTAATGATGCTGATTTCTTTTCACTAATCATTCCACCAACAGGCTATGTTGGAAAAAATACAATTCTTTGGAGTTCTTTCAAAATCATCCTAGCAACACTTACAACTCAGGTTGTCAGCGTATCTCTAGTGCCTCTCTCAATGCTGACATAAAACAAGGAGTGATTAGTTACAATTTGATAATATTAAAGTTTTAAATTATTGTTTGTTTTTTCCAGTGCATTTGTGCACAATGAGTTTAAAGCCAGACAGACATATTTTGTTTAGATAAATTATTAAGAAATTGATTATGATAAGGAAATCCAAACAAAGAAGTTAATCGAAACAGGAAATAAACTGTTAAAATTGAGACAAAAAAGAGTTTGTATTGACAATACTAGCAGTATGTGTATTACATCAGAAATACTAATGCTCTTGTACTTAGCTTGTAAATCTCATTAGTAACAGTGTCACAGTCTGCATTTAATTATGGTGATCTGGGATACATTGATAGGAATACTGTATTTGTCGAAAGGGAACAATTTATATATTGTGCTCTTAAGGTTACATACATTGATTATCTAAGGAATTTCCATTAAATGAAATGAGTATTTTAACATAGAAAACTTGCAGCAGTACAGAATTGGTCATTTTCATAAAACATTCAAGTAGTTTAAATACTTGCCTTCAGTAAGCTAGAACTGTAAACAAAGGCTAAACAAATACCCCACACATACCCCATTTTCCCCACAGGGCTTTTTTTCCCCTTTTTATCAGGGGGCATTCATCTGTGCCTAATCCCTTCTGAAAATTCTTTAAATTCATGCAGTTTTCCCAAACTTGCATCTTACTCCAGGATTTTTCTTTCCCCAATGAAAAAAAATACAATATTAAGGCCCCTTCCCCAACATCTGAAAAAAGCCTGCCCAACCATCCAAAACAACCAGACTCAATGCTTGTGAGCAGTACTTGGTAATAGCTATTTCACATGAATATGGAAATGCAGGGATACAAATAAAAGACATATAGATGCATGTATATGCATTTATATGTCACTATAAAAATCATTCATAAGTACAATGATCCCATTTCCATTGTAATTACATGTTTATGCTATAAAAGTCAGTAGTGTCATAAATAGGCAATGCCGTTATATGTTAAATTGTCACATTATGTTACAAAACACTATATCTTCATTTCTCATTCTTATTTTGTGTTATGTACTGAAATGCGAAAGATGATCACCAACATTTATACAGTTGATTACCTATATTCATATAATCACTCAAGTTATCCCCTGCTACAAACAAATAAATTTGCCTGTGTGATTTGTGTTATTGTGCCACATGGGTGCCATACTGATTGGCTAATTGCACCTAATAATGGCCGACACGTGAAAGCGATGTGTTTAACCTTGGTAGGTGTGAAAAAATGACCGACACTTCGTTCGAGCATATCATTAATTAACTGTTAATTGTTCCTGGGGACTTCTTAGATGGTCGCTCCAGTGCATCTTTCGTTCCATCCAATCTTCGTTTCATTGCATCTTTCTTATACCCCTGTTACACTTATACTCGTCCTCAGTACGACCTAAAAGTTCTAGCGAAACGGGCTTGAACGGCGTGAAAACGAAGTGGTCGTAGTAACAACGTATTGATATCTGTTTACGATCGTTATAGACGAGTTTGGACGACTTTGGTCGAGATGGCCTCTCCAAAGTTTTGAACAGACTCAAAATTTCTGAAAAGGTACACCGTTCTGAAATAAAACGTAGTGCTATCGTATCGAAAACGAGATGGTCGTATTGCGAACGTAACAGTCGTACTGCAAACGGACTAAGGACGTTCTGGGACGTAGTGCGATCGACTTGCTGTTAGAAGTGCGATCTCGCAACGATCTTGCTAGTTTCTAACTCGTTTATCTCATCCAGAGACCGACCTATCTAGATTGCATAACGTTTTTAGTGCGTCCTTACTTCGTCTTTTTTGATAAAAGCAAAACAGATAGTTCCTTACACGATTCTACACAGTCCTAAGCGTTTGCAGTACGTCCTTAGTACGCTCTATCCGTGTCAAGTACGAATTGTTGCGTTTGTATCCAGTCCTTTCAACGACCATTCCGTTTGCAGTGCGATCAAAACAGGAGGGTATAAATACGGATCGTCCTCTCATAGGATCATAGAAAAGTCACGCATTTACCATGGATGACGTTGCTGTAGTGTCAAACTAGAATGAGGGCTTCCTGAAAAGTGCCGAGTTTTTATAGGTCGGACCAGAACTTGCACTCAGTTACGATCTGAACGTACTGAGGACGGGACAAGGACGTAGTGAGATCGAGTTGAACGGTCTGCAAACGAGGTAGTCGAGTTAAGGACGGGAGTGGACGTTACGGGAACGAACTAGAACTAGTAACGAAACGGACGCGAACTAGCTGTAGTCGGACTAGAACTGTTTGAATACGTTGTATATGGTCGTTTTATCCCGTTCTGAACGGTCTGCTGACGGTCTGAGGACGGAATTGTCGAGTCAACAACGGTGTGTGAACTAGTTGATTGTATTCTAGCCATATTTTGGCTAAATCTCTCCGTTTTAACCCGACGTCAACTCGTTTTATAAGGTTTTCGGGAGCCCTATAGGACGTAGTCAAAACGGGCTCTAGTGTAACAGGGGCATTACATTGAATAAAGAACAAATTCTGCCAGGACCTGAGGCTTACTTCGCAATACACCGTCATTTTGTTCCATCACATTTCATTCCATTGTGACTGGACTGTACCTATATAACCATGGCTGACAAAGACACTATAATCTTCATTTTTCATTCTTATTTTGTGTTATGTATTGAAATGTGAAAACAAAGATGATCATTTATACTATCGATTACCTTCTGACATATATTATAAATCCCTCTAGTCATCCCTTACTACAAACAAACCTGCTTGTGTGATTAGTGTCATTGTGCCTCATGTGTGCCATACTGATTTGCTAAAGCAACATGTGTCACCCTGGTAGGTGTTAAAAAAATGACCGACACTTTGTTTGAGAACATCATTAATCAACTGTTATTTGGTCTTGGGGACTTCTTAGATGTTCACTCAAGTGAATCTTTTATTCCATCCAAACTTCATTCCATCTATCTTTTTTACATTGAATAAAGAACAAATTCTCCCGGGACCAGAGATTTACTTTGCATTACATTTCATTTTGTTTCATTATATTTCGTTCCATCGTGACTGGACTATAGTTAATTTTAGGTAGTATGTATCATCTTGAATGAACAGTGTTGGTATTTATATTGTTCAAGGCACTCACTGTGCAATAAACAGGAATCAATACTGTATTATGTAGGAGAGACTACATCACTCACCACCTACTGTTTTTAATGAGAGCACTAATTTACGAAAAGACCAACTGAAAATTTATCCAGTAAAAGAAACTGACTACAAGCATATGTATAAATAATGGTTTACTAAATTATTGCTATCATTATAACCATCTCAGAACTCACTGTTGGAAACCAAATAACACCATGAAATTTCAGTAAGGCCAAACCTGGGTTTCTTTTCTGCTGCTACTTCTGACTAAATAGGGGAATGAAAAGAAATGGAATGAATTGATCTTAGGTGTTTGACAGGGACTGGAACAATGGCAAGAGAACAATCCCTTACCAGACATGGTCCCATCCATATTTCTATTATATATTATGTTTTAGAATAATATATGTTAAAATTCAGAATACTAGATACCATAAAATTTTAATTTTTCTAATATAAAGTCTTAAGATGATGTTAGATGTTGCATTAATAAAGTTACCACTGGTATGCACAGCTAGCTGACCCCTGTTTTGCTGAGTCTTTCACAATGAGTTAGAACTTCTACGATTGCATGGTCAGTCAAACGTATTTTATATGGTTTACCATCAAACCAAGTCATTACCTCCGTAACTCTAGACAGATAGCTATAAGAATGCAATAACATATAAATATGATATAAGCCATGATACAAAATCCAATCACATTATCCTGACACTAGACCAAATGGTTCAATCCAATCACATTATCTTGACACTAGGCCAACCAGTCCTAAGCAAAATATCCAATAATATTAATACCAGCTTGTGAACTATATTTTCAACAATCTGAATATGTCATTAGTCTCATTACCAAGGGTCCAACCTCTGACCTCCTGCTCAACATATTAGAAAGGGTGCTAATGGTCCAGTGGTAATAAGTTACTGGTGTTGCACTCAACACACGAGTCACTTACTGGTGATTTTCTGTTACCATAGCGACCAGAATTTTAGTCAGAGAAAAAAAAACAAAGTGATGTGCAGAATCTCCATACTGCCATCTATTCATATACCAAGTTTCATAATATTATCTTAAATAAAGTTTTTATGCTATTGCGGGGTCCTGATTTCCGGAAAAACGGACAGACAGACGGAGGGCAAATCTATAGCCTCCTAACGGTGTGAACACCGGTAGAGGGCTAAAAATAAATTAATTGCATGCCTGAGGATTCAAAAGGTTGTGGGTTAGAAACCCGTTAGGGAAAATAATTTTTCAAGATGTGATACCAAATTATGTATAATCTTTATCCATAAATACAAGAAATAATTGGATAATTTCATGCTACTTTATTCAACAATGCTATCTTAAATTGGAGACATACAGTAAGATTTATGTAGAAAGTACATTCTGAAAATGAACAATTTTAAACAATATGGCACTTTTCTAAATCAAAAATGCTTATAAATTATCATCTCCCCTACAACTAAAGTGAAATTTCAATATATGAGAGGAAATACGCACTTGAGAATTCCGCGTGAGGCTGTGGCCCATGGTCACAACATTTTCTCATTATTATAAAAGCTTATCAGCAGGTTGCCTTTTAAAGTAACATCAACAATTGGTTTAGAGTCCCTACCATGTTTCACAAGAAAACATAGCATTGGATCTCTTGGCAGCGTTATTGACTGACTTTCATCCGAAAATATTCCGAGACAGGCACATCATTCCAATGAGGAGACAGGCATATCATTCTGATGACGAGACAGGCATATCATTCCAATGAGGAGACAGGCATATCATTCAAATGATTTGTCTGGTACTTTGTTACACAATTATTTCACTTTTAACCCTTTATGTCATGAATATCCATATTCAAATTTATGACTTAATGAATATTAATAGACTGAACTTTAAATGGTATATAAAATAATGATTTTTTCTATGCGTCCAATTTGTGAAGAATGTGAGCTTCAATATTGTATTAGCAAAAATATTGTCAAAATGAGTTTGCATGAGGTATTGAGTTAACATCTGTATTAGGGCAGGAAAGTTCAACAAATTTTTTTTTTTTTTCCAACTTAAACTTTACTTTTTTAAATTCTGTATTAGAAACTTATTTCCTGTATATATTATACTCAAACAAACAAAAAATAACTCTCTGTCAAAGAAAAGGATGAAAGGCTAAAAAACACACACATACAATTCAGAGATTCAGATTGGATCGGCCCTTCGGTCCAGGGCCGATAAAAGCTACAAATGACCGGAAAAAATAAGCTCAGTACGCCCATCGGGCCGATAAAAATTCAGTTAATCGGACAATGTGACCGACAAATTTCTGTACTGGACGGTGAAATTTCGACAATTAACCCTTTACTTCATCTAGAGACTCATTCTGACGCATATATTTGTTACTTCATACAGACGCATTTTGACTCAAATACCCGTAACTTCATGGAGACTCAAATTGATGCTGTCGGTTTATACCAGCATAAGTTCCTTATCGGCAAAAAAGACTAAATAGCATTGTTGCTGTTGAAACTTTAATCATGTTAAAAATCTGTTTGTTCTGAAAATAATTACGTTAGAAATGATTTTTGATACTTGGGGTCGCCGGTTTGTATGCGTGTTCATAGGACTCGTACGTTCTGAGAATTTCGACCACCGGAAAGATCGATATTTTCCACAGTTTTTACGTATACGTATGTTTCTTTTTCATAATTACATGATTCTTTAAAATCAAATACATATATCACTCAATCAAATCAGGAATATGACTAAATAAATAGAATGATGCATGTCAGGTTTTCGTTTTTTTCTTCATGCTATTCAAGTTTTATCTAGTGGAAAATTACCTATGCAAATTTATTCTTCTCGTGCTTTTTTTTTTAAACAATAGCGTCTGTCTATAAAAAGAACCAATAGATCACGTGCCACAAGATGTGGTCATTTGATTGTCTAAACAAGTGTCGTTAAAACCGGAAATTGGCGAGTCTTCTAAGAAATAAACAGGCCGTTATGAAATGTCGGCAAGAAATTGTCAATGATGATTGAAAACAAAGAGTAGATAAGGAATCAAAGGATTTCGGTTTATTATTGGGGGGAATAAAATATATATACTTGTAACTGATTTGTCAGCACTTTCAAATTAGACCGTATTTATAAGAACACGACTGTCGCAGAATGGAAAATCATTCTGACGAGTCTGATTTTTCAGATTTTGCTGAATTCGCCTTAGAATTTGATTAGATAGAAAGTCATATAAATTACAATTCTATATTTATTCAGTTTGATGAACAATCAAAATTTCCTTATATGTCCAATCTTTCTCTCACTCATCATCTTCAAAATCCCAGAAATATGAATGATCTCAAATTTCCATTTAAAGTTAAATGATTTATTATTACATGCTGTTTTCTTGAGTCAATAAAATTGAAAAGATATATATACATATATATATTTGCTTTTATTTGTAAGATTTTTTATGCTTAAGGGTTGGGTGGGTTCTCTTTTGTGACACTAATTTCATGCTGAAGAAATGCATCCCTCCAAATACTAACTTGAAAAACAATTATTTATTTCATTCCTATATGAGTTAACAAGGTATCAAAAGATAGTCATAACAACATATTTACCTAGGAAATTATTTAACTGACTGAAGTTCTGAAACAATATTGCATGATATATTTCAAAGCAAAAAAACTATGAATAAATAAAGTAAACTTGAAAGTGTCATTAATGTCTTATAAATCATTTTGCTATAACAAATTTGTCCGAAGTTTTTCTTGTAATTTAGGACAAATGACTTAAAAAAAACTGACCATTTAGGACAACTGTCCTAAGGAAAGTGGGTCCAATCTGAATCACTGCAATTACATGACATGTATCAAAATTATTATAACGAGGTTTTCTTCACTATTTTACTGTTATTGCTGAAACTTTCCAGCTGTTCACTTATTACACACTACCAAAAATATGACACTCTAAACAATGAAAAAAACAAAACAGTATTGATTTATGGTCATATATATGAATATTTCATAGTATGGTACATAAATTGTCTAAATTGTTCCTACATCACAAGATTTGTCTAACGGTAAATGTTATGAGTTCCAGCCAAATAAAACAAGTTCCATCTAGGAACAAAGTGTATAAAGTGGTCAAATTTCTCCCATATTGCAAAACAAGTACATGATTTATGTTCTGCAAAAATAATTATGAGTTCTAACCAGTAAATATTTGAAACAAGAGGGCCATGATGGCCTTGAATCACTCACCTGATTATAATGAGCAACCTATGTTGGATTTTTCATAATGATCTACTTTTTGACCCCACATGACCCACTTTTGAACTTGTCCAAGATTTTATAGAAACAAACATTCTGACCAAGTTTCATGAAGATTGGGCCAAAGATGTGGGCTATCGAGTGTTCACAAGGTTTTTCTTAGATTTGACCTAATGACCTACTTTTTGACCCCACATGACCCAAATTCGATCTTGTCCAAGACTTTATGGAAAGAAACTTTCTGACCAAGATTCATGAAGATTGGGCCAAAAATGTGGCCTCTAGAGTGTTAACAAGGTTTTTAAAAGATTTGACCTTGTGACCTACTTTTTGACCCACATGACCCACTTTTGAACCTGTCCAAGATTTAATGGAAACAGACATTCTGACCAAGTTTCATGAAGATTGGACCAAAAATGTGGCCTCTAGAGTGTTAACAAGGTTTTTCTAAGATTTGACCTTGTGACCTACTTTTTGATTCCACATGACCCAAATTCACTAAGTTTCACGAAGATTTGGCCTCTAGAGTGTTAACAAGCCAAATTGTTGACGACATACGATGCACGATTCACGACAGACGCCGGACGAAGGGCGATCAAAAAAGCTCACCTTGAGCACGTTGTGCTCAGATGAGCTAAAAAAATATTTTCACTTCAGTTATTCTAAGACAGATAGTACTTTAATGTACAGTATTGAGTGTTTCTAAAAATTTAAAAAAAGGGCCCTTGGGAATTGTCTCAGATGCTTAAGAATGAAATGACCTGTGAATGTAATAATTAATATCATAAGATTGTACATGAATTATAAATCACCTGAAGTTATTTCATCCATATTAGGGTGCCCCCTAAACCTATATAATTTTGTACTGTTTGGAAACGTATTGCTTGTGTGAATTAAGGGACTAAGAAAATTCAAATGAACAAAATCATAATTTTTATTTTAATTTTCTTGCCCTCAAAACTGGTGATTTTATTTTGTTTCAAAAAAAAAATGAGTAACATTAAGAAATGTTTCTTTTAATAAAAATAAATTTTCTTTACCTGTATACAGTTTGATGTCACACTTTACCTATTTATCTGTGGTTGAAGACATCAGAATTAAAGATTGTAATACAGGAGGGCCATGATGGCCCTTAATCACTCACCTGATTGCTGACCATGCCTTACCCATGATAAAACTTGACCGATTTAAATTTGGCTAATAATGTGGCCAGGATTTTTTTCCATACTTCCCCCCAAATAATGACCGAATATCATCAATACAAACATTCTGATCAAGTTTGAGAAAGATTCGGCTAATGTGGCCCCCAGAGTATAAAGATTTGACCTAGCGACCTTTTATTTACCCTGTCTTATCAATGACTGAACTTAACCTAGATATTATCAAGACAAGCATTCTGAGCAAGTTTGAGAAAGACCTGAGACAAAAATGTGGCCCGTTGAATGTAAACAAGATTAAACCAATATTTGACCTAGTGACCCACTTTTTGACCCCACCCCACCCATGATTGATCTCAACACTCAACAGAGATATTACCAAGACAAACAGTCTGAGCAAGTTTGAGGAAGATTTGATCAAAATTGTGGCTTCTAGAGTGTAAACAGTAAAATTGTTGACGTTTTTTTTTATTATTAAAGTGGCATAAGTCCTGACCTAATGGGCCAATATCAACCATAATCTACATGTATAACTAAACTGAGAGGTAATGACTATAAACATTGTTGTAAAGTTTGTACAAGATTGCTGAAAAAATGAAGACACTAAAGTGTAAACAAGGTGATATCTGGCATTTTTTTATATTAAAAGTGGCATAACTCCTGACCTATTAGGCTGATATCAGCTATAATCGAACTCGATCGAAAAATTATTGTCATAAACATTGTCATGAAGTTTAAGTTGATTGCTTAAGAAATGAAGATGCTAGAGTGTAAACACTAAAATTTTAACAACCCATGACAGACATTCATGGACCCTAAGCGTTGCTCGGCAAGACTTAAAAGTCCAGCTTTCTTACGATCTTTGCTTCATACCGTTGAATATCTCACTTTTGCAGAGAAATTTTGAACCCTGCCATTTGCTTATGTTAAGGGATTTTGTTATCTTTTCAGGGAATATCTTCAAGCTTGCTAAGCAGATGGACAGAAAAAAAAAAAGACATCATGGATGGAACATGTTTCAGGAAAATGCTGGTGGGCTCTCGCTCAGTGACGATGAGAAGATGAAGGCATGGGTCGAACATTGTGTTGGCTGAGCGACCTACTCCCTGAGAACGCATTTGTGGAGGGTCCTCCTTGACCTATCACCTTGGAGTAAGTCCACAAAGCTCTGACAAAATGAAGTGTGGAAAAGCTGTGAGTCTTTTTGGCATCATTGTTGAGATGCTGAAATCTGCTGTCGAGGAGGGCATAAGAGTTGACGAGATATTTGACAGAGGTCATCTTAGAAACTCATGCTCCCTAACAACTGAGAGGAGGACATCTTGAACCTTAACAAGGGTTAAGGTTATGCCCTCGGCCATGACATCAATCATGGCCTCAAGCTTGCTGACTTGGTTATGAAGCTGCTAGAGTGTATGATAGACACCTTCCTTGTATAAAAATGGTCAACTCAATGCTGTGTGGCTTTGTACCTGGCTGGCACCAGAGATGCAAATTCATCATGCACCAGCTACCAGAGAAGTACATCCCTGCAAACAAGCCACTTTTTCCCGCTTTCGTAGACAAGGAGGTTTTCAACTAAGTACCCAGGAAAGTCCTTTGATGGGCCATGAGGAGATAAGGTGCTGAGGAGTGGGCAGAGCAGTGTGCAGTGCCCAATGTATGTATACCAATGTCAGAAGCCATGTGCAAGTCAACGAGCAGTGCAGAGAGCAGTTAGGGGTTGAATAGGAGACAAGTCACTCAGGTTGATGTGGTTTGTCGAACTTGGCTTCACATTGAAGCAAGTTTTTGCTGTCTTAGGGATATGCTGTGTGCCAGAGGAGACCATGAGTTAGCCTTCATTACAAGAAGTGGTAATACACTTGAAAATTCAAGAAATTCCTGCTAATCCTGACGTTAGACTTGCCAAAAAGTGTTCACTGCCTGCGTCTGTTCTGCTTTTCTACATGTGCATAGGGTCCATGATACA
This sequence comes from Solen grandis, assembly GCA_021229015.1. Lineage (NCBI taxonomy): Eukaryota > Metazoa > Mollusca > Bivalvia > Adapedonta > Solenidae > Solen > Solen grandis. The sequence goes on from CM037782.1 coordinate 70,188,559, forward strand.
CAGGATTAGTGGTGTCAAACCTTATGGCAAAGTCTTCTCTGCTTGACTTCACATAAAATTGGCGATGAGTTATTAACTGATCTACACACCCAGCAACTAAGATTGTCCTGGCACGTCGAACCCGTAACATCATGTATTAACACAGACAAGGGCATGGTGATATCCAGCTGGGCCTGGTAGACCAAGACCAAGACAGACATGGTCTACATGTGTCAAGACCAAGACAGACATGGTCTACATGTGTCAAGACCAAGACAGACATGGTCTACATGTGTCAAGACCGACCTGAAAGTGTGCAATCAGGCCAACACTGATCTAATGGACAGAGATGAAGGGAGAGAGGGTGCAAGACACTGTAGCCTACCAGAGAACCTGGGATACCAGCAGCTCATGAAAAATAAACTCAGGATCAAGTCAAGTCAAAAATAAAGTCAACTGGTTTCAAACAGTATCACAAAATAGAACAATATGTCCTTTTCCGTACACAAGAGTAAATCCCAGCTGTGGTGACCTTTTTATCTGATTACATTATTGAACTTACCCACAAACATTGCCATGTGGACTAATGATAAAGCCTTTTGAACCGTTATCATTTGTCTGATAATGCAAATTCAAAAGGTCGTAGATCTATCCATTGTACAACATATTCTAGTGTAGTTATTGGATAAACTTATGTTAAATATTTATGTAAACAAACTGAAAAGTTTTCTTTACAAGAAAATACATTTAAAATTAAAATCTTTTTTTATCAAATACACATGTAGCTATTTTTTCTGGTAGTTCCTAAATGAGAAAGCATTTCAAAGTTCAACTTTTGAAATATACATATATGAGGGCTGGCCATGAATCTATTCTGAATGCATATATATAGAGAAAGATATAGAGGGGGATGGAAAAATATCATGGTCAGCCCACAAAATATTCTTTACTCCTTTAAGATAAAGTCTCCCCCGTAATGGTTCCACTTAACCTCTACCAAGATAACCAAGGTGCCCTAAAGAAGCATTAGGAAACCTTGGTTATCTCCGTGAAAGGCTATGAGGTCCGAAATGTAGCTGACTTAACCTTAAGATACATTTTGATGCCTTGGCAAACAGAGCAGTCCTTAATCAGGCAGTTCCTGAAAAGACCTGTCTGATCTGATCTCATTAGATCTGTTTGCTCATATGATATTTTAGGCTCAGATTCTACACAGTCTATATGGCAAAGAAAATTCTTTTGTTTTCATATACATTGTACATGTATTTACCATTTCAAGTTCAGCTAATAAACATTCATAAAGAGAGAAAGAGTTATAATGTATCATCTATATCCAAATGACTGGCACTGCCATGCACTGTCATATGCCTGTATAAAAATACATCAGCAACTCTATATGCTCTCCTTCAATGATGAATTTTGGGTCTCTTTAAATTCTGCAGCTGCTCGATTGTATATACAAAATATAGCTCTCAGGCACAAGCTGTGATTAATTTGTACTGCTATGCCTGATGTTACAGCATTTCCTACTCAACTGATTTTCGGAGATTGTGGAGACTATCTTTAATGATGCAGGACTCACAGTGTCTACAACTTTAAATGTAAAGTGTACTTCCAATTCTTAATCATCTCCTTCGTGATTTACTTATGAACTTCTATTTCACTCAGAAGCTTGCTGTCCTGAATTTATCTTCTTTGACCTATTTTAAAATAATTTAATGAATATTCATGTAAAATCTATAACTTGATGAACATTTATTTACAGAACTTTAAATGGCAAAGAAGGCAAATGTTTTTCCTTTGCCATGCAGACTGTGTAGATCAAATCTGAGCTTCAATATCGTATGAGCAAGCAAAGGAGACCATGATCAGAAAGCTCCTGGAAAATTTGTCTGATCTGGGTCTGCTCTGTTTGCAAATGCATCAAAACAAATCTATATAAGGACAAAAGGGCTAAGATGGCCCTGAATTGCTCACCTGAGAAATTTTGTTTTCATTGCCTTTTTTTACATACTAATAACAAAATCCATGCAGAGGTACAGCAAAATAATTGTATTCCACAGATTGCTCAAGAAATAAAGATTTCAGAGTGTGCACAATATGAAGTCTGGCAATTTTTTTATCATTCAAAGGCCATAACTCCTGACTTAAAGGAAAGATATCAGCCATAATCAAACTTAGCCGAGACATTATGGCTATAAACATTGTCATAAAGTTTGAAGAAGATTGCTTCAGAAATGAAGATGTTAGAGTGTACACAAAGTGAAATCTGGCTTTTTTATCATTCAAGGGCCATAACTCCTGACATAATGGGAAGATATCAGCCATAATCGAACTTAGCCAAGACATTATGGCTGTAAACATTGTCATAAAGTTTGAAGAAGATTGCTGAAGAAATGAAGATGTTAGAGCGTACACAAGAAAATGTTGATGGACAGACTTCCTGACATACGACAGACGATGGTCATTGACAAAAGCTCACCTTGAGCACTTCATGTAACTGTTTGATATTTGGGCAAAATCATTTTTCCTATCAAATCTGTCAAAGCCAAGATTTAGGACTTTATATCCTTGTATTTAAGTTATTTTATATTTTACTATTTTATTTCTGCTGCCTGAGGAACAATTTTTTTATCTTATATGCTAATTCCACTTCAGTTTCTGGATAAGACCAGTACCTAATACCTGAGAGGGCTTGAAAAGAAAAGACTGCTTCCCCAAGCAGGGTTCAAACCCACAACCTTTGGAACAATGATTGATGTACACTACAAGTGGGCTATGAAATCTGTTATACAATTGTTGTTGTTCCATTTATGGTAGTTACTGAATACATGTATTAGGGTTAAATCATCTTATAAATTATATACTTTTCAGCATGGAGGCTTGAAAGACATGTAAACTCACAAAGAACATGGCTGTGAACAACTGTATAAAACAACCTCTATGATTGGGTAACATTACCTTGTAAAACCACCATGGAACCAATAAAATGGTATAATTTTGAATATTTTTAAAATGAAATACAGGCTTAAAATCCCATGGTTGATAGATGATAATGGTTGATCAGCCATGGGAATCTGACGATGTATGAACCACAGGCAATCCTGGTCTGACTAAAGTAATAATCTGAACATGTTTGATGGTATAATCTTTTGATATTAAAGCTACATAATACAAAGTGAACATAATAAATTTGAATATAGCTGTAAGTACCATTCAATTAGATCATTTTAATGAAAGTTCTATTGCCCTATAAAGATCTTACACCGTGTACCTAAGAGGCTGAAAAAAAACAAAAAAACAGTCTCTGCCAGTATACTATACAATATGCATGACAATGTCAGAGCTAATTAAAAATATCCATTAATAATGTTGCAATACCTAAAATGGTATTGGAAAATAACTTGTTGATCTTTTGTGAAGTTGTGTAAAATGCTGGGAGTAAAATTCTTCGGACTGCAAGAAATGTTTGTATGTAGTCTGTTTTGGATTATATTTCACGTTAAGAAAATAAGTTGTTTGCAATATATATAATGTTATGCCAGACAGGTAAACTGGTAGGCGTTTTAGCTTCAACAGACTATGATAATGGCTTTAAAAAAATAATGGCAACATGTGTTCACTTTGCTCATTTCATCTGGATCAATGTTAACTGGGTTCTCAATACTGTATCTATGGTAGATAAACCGTGGTATCACATCCAGACTGACATGTTCATTTTTGTATAGCAAGAAATATATACAATTTGGGGATCCAGGCAAATATTCTGGGTACGGTGGAAGACCAGTATCATATAATTATGGCTCCTTAAATTCAAAATGATATTAAACAAATAAACTCACCTCAATGGAAGCCTCTTTCTCCACAGAGTACCTTGTGTTCAAATACTTCCTCCTGTAATAAGAAGAAAATTAAAGTTGCATGAAATTCTAAAGACATACCTCAACACTTTTCGATCTGAAGGGCACCATAGTCCAGTGGTAACATACCATACCTCAGAACCAAAGGTCGTGGGTTTGAACCCTAATGCAGGCAAGGTTTTTCATGACCTTTTCAGATGCCAAGTACTGGTCAAATCAATGAATTGTTGAGAGGAATTAGAACTGGTTATAAGAACATGTTTTCCAATCAACATAAAATTAGTAATAATTTCATAATGTAGCATACCACACATTATGAAAGTATTACATTCAATTGAATGCATTTTAGGTTGGACAAGTTTTGAATAAATATATTTTTCAAAATAATTTCTCATATCTTACAAATGATTGTGAAATATGATTTTACAACTTATACTAAATATCTCGCAATGATTCCTGGGTTGGACCAGTACTTTGTCTTGGAAAATTCTCGTCCAGAGCAGGGTTCAAACTCCCCACCTTCAGATCCATATTCCATATACACCATGCAAGTGCCCGCTACATAAGTAGATACAGTGAAACCTCTTTACAACGGCATTCATTATAACAGCAACCTCTTTATAACAGCATTAGTTCTGAAAACTAAAGTGCATAATCCTTCTATGTCTCTATTCTTTACAACGGCAATTTCATAATAACAGCAAAATTCACTGAAACAAACATTGCCGTTAAAAAGAGAGTTGACTGTAATTGTAAAAACCTTAAACAGGCTGTAAATTATGCAAAGTCTTTGTGGTGTTAATAACCTTTCATAAATTACATGATCTAGAAACTGAAAGAAATCTCCATCATAAAATCTGTGACAATTTCCATGGAAATAAGAACCAATTAAATAACAAAACGCAGATTCTTCTCAGCAACAGTGATCTTTAATTTAAAGCTAGCTGCATGAAGGGCATTGTCTTGGTTTGATGAAAAATTGAACATAATGAAACAGAAATATCCCAGTGGAAGACAATAATAAATGTTCAACAAGAAAGTTCTATTTTGGAAACACTGGTGGCCTGAAGCTACAGGACTATATAATGACTTGACTATTTGAGTTTACCATCGCTTCGACAGTATTTCAGTCATATAGCGACATCCAGTTAATTACAGGTGGAGGAAGACCCCGAATGCATGGAGGCATCCAGGTAGAACCACCAACCTACCGCAAGCCAGCTGGAAGGCTTCCTCACATGAAAATCCGAATAACCCTGCCGGGATTCGAACCCACGGGGTGAGGGGCTGAATGAGTGTTAAAGTCAGCGACCACAGAGGCCCCCACTTCATAATGTATTGTTATGGTTAATGGACAACTATATGAGTGAAGTTTGAAGAAGATTGTTATCAAAATTAAAACCTTTATTTGATCATTCACTTATTAATTTTTCAGAGTCCAGACTATCTTTCATCAATTAACCTTATCCATGCTAAATTTCATGAATAGACTTGTTTTCTTTTTTATTTTGGACTGTACCATTAGATGTTTAAGGGGGTGCTTGCTGAATTTTTTTGACTGAATAGCAAAACAGTGCAGACCAAAATCAGCCTGCACTGGTCTAAAAGGCAGTCATAAATGCCCACAGTATTGTAAGGGTAAATCCACATCATCTCACCAAAAAGCATAAACTTCTCTTTTTTTCAACAGCAAAAAACTTGACTAGTGTGCCAATTACTCTATTTAATTGAGTACCACATACATAAGTCAGCATTCTGACAAATCAATTAATTGATTCAACTTGGGTTTTCAATTCTACTATTTCAGTACCTTGTATTTTTAAAAGTGGATTGTACATTGTATTAAAAAAAGATAGTTAAATCCAGCAGTTTAATACTACAAAATTCTATTAAATTCTATAATTTGATTCTGATAGAAGGAAATTAAAAGCTATATACATATATTTAAATCAAATAATTTTATGATGTAGTAAGTAACAAGAGCCATGTTGACATGGCCACCCCCCGCCAAATGCTTGCTCTTTGGAAGATGTGTTGGAGAGTAGAATATTTCATTTTTTTAAAAAAAAATTTGGTAATGAAGACTGATGTTTGAAGTGATTATAGATATGAAATCTGTGTGAAGACCTACTAATTCCCCTATTTTGAGGTCTACAGGTAAAATGTCAAGGTCACCGTGACAAAAATTAAGCCTGAAAAATAAAAAAGGGCAATAACTCAAAACTTATGAAAGAAAGAATAATCACTCTTGTGCACTGCACTCCTCCTCAAAATATTCTATCCACTTTTGAAGTTCTAAGTTGATACCTCAAATACTTTTTGAGTTTTGCTCCAGACAAAAAATAAGTCTGAAAAATTACAACGGGCAATAACGGTAGAGTTATCATTTTTGTGCACTGCACTTCTCCCCAATAAGATCTATCCACCTATGAAATTCCAAGTTGATACCTCAAATACTTCTTTGAGTTATGCTCTGGACAAATATTAAGTAAGAAAAATAACAAAGGGCAATAACTAAAATATTATGAAAGGAAAAGTTATCATTCTTGTGCACTGCACTCCTCCTCAATGAGATCTATCCACCTATGAAGTATCAAGTTGATACCTCAAATACTTTTCGAGTTATACTCTTGACAAAAATATAGTCTGAAAAATAACAAAGGGCAATAACTCAAACATTATGAAAGGTAGAGTTATCATTTATGTGCATTGCACTCCTCCTCAATGAGATCTATCCACCTATGGAGTTTCAAGTTGATACCTCAAACACTTTTCGAGTTATGCTCCGAACAAAAATGTAGTCTAAAGAATAACAAAGGGCAATCTCAAAAATTATGAAAGGTAGAGTTATCATTCTTGTGCATTGCACTTCTCCTCAATGAGATCTATTCACCTATGAAGTATCAAGTTGATACCTCAAATACTTTTCCAGTTATGCTCTGGATAAAAATGTGGGACGGAAGGATGGACGGACAGATGGACGGACGGAGACTATTACCATATCCCCCACCGCATTTTGGCAGGGAATTACAAGCAGCCAGGGATGCACCTGGGCGATTTTTTAATTTTATGTAAAATGTATTATTATGATGATGCTCCATGCTGGTTGAAATGTGGGACTTATTGTTCCTCAAAAAGATAGTTAAATCAGGAGTCTTATGATGCCTTACTAAAATATATTTAAGCCTTATTGTGGCAATTTGTACAATGTATGTCATTTTTACACTGCAATGGGCTAATGTTTTTTTGTTGTCTTTTTTCCTTACAAATTATATGCATTTGCATACACACGTGTCCCTCGATAAGCGCCTGGCAACTTAAAAATTATGAGAAAAAAAACACTTTCATTTACATTGGGAAACATGCTCACACAACTTTCATTAATGATTAATAGAGATTAATTTAATCCCTCTCAATGGTTCCTTGGTTGGACCAGTACTTTGCACATGGGAAGATCATAAGAAACAGGGCTCAAATACTCAATCC
>CM037782.1:70195983-70245983 GCA_021229015.1 Solen grandis
TTTCAAATGAATATCTGCACACTCTACAAGCTAAAAAAGGCTCATTTTAATATCTTTTTTTTTTCATTACCACTGTATATTGACATGAAAATAACTGGTACTTTAAATGTAGAACATGAATGTCAATATAGCTTAAGCAAACTTTTGAACTTTTATTCAGTACTTTTATATAACAATGATATTCAAGCTGTCCTGTAAATTTCAGTTTAAACAGAAATATATACATTGCATTCTTTACAGCAGCTCGTTCACAGATGAGGGTTTTTTACCAATGACTGAATGTAAGAAATAACAAGGAATATATAATTAGAAGCATATAAGGGTAGTTGCAGGACTGGTTGGCCCGGTGTCAGGATAATGTGACTGGGTGTGGTATCATGCGACATGTCTACGGCGTGATACTGCAGTGTGGCAGCACTATATCTGTCTCAAGTAGACATCGTCTCCAAATGACTAAAATACTGTCGGTGGGACGTTAAACCCAACAAACAAACATAATTAGATTTTGTCCTTGGCAAAGTTCGAAAGCGAAAGCGTCAATGGTCATTAAAATAAATAATTAGATAAATAAAAATTATTAAATGAGTGCTGATAAAGATTAATAAAGATAATTAGAACAGTGCTGGGGAAAGATAACATTCTAATGAAGAATAAATACACAATTTAAAAGATCAGTGGTAAATCAAATGTGTTTACAAATATAATCTTCTAAACCAGCAGAGGAAAGGAGAAACGAATAGGGTAGGCACGAGAAATAAGTTTAGGTAGATGACATGTTTATTTCACCTAGGTCAGTGTGATATTCACGGATAGCGGGATATGCACGGGTCATTAGTGTTGTCCCGTTTCTTATAGCAACTCCAAATAGAATGTGGACGAAAGTGAGAGGAATCTTGATATTGTAGCTTTAGAATAAAAAAAAACGAAGACTGGGAATGATTTTAAAATTAGTTTTTTAAGTCACTGTAACAATATTGGTGTAAATAAACGTTGATCAAAAAGGAAGTTTTTTTCATTATATACGAGTAGTTCTTTCCGCACGTTCTGTGGTTTCTATCTACACCATTTATCCTTTCCTTCAGTTGCTACTATCATTACCAATTATCATAGCATAACAGATGATTTTCATCTTTTAAAAATTTTCACAATGAAGAGAAATAATTTAACATCGTTAAGGAATACATTTGAGATGTAAATATAAGGAATGAAATGCACAATTTGATTGTTCATCGGGGTATGAACTGCACTGGGTCTGTTTAAAGCAGGTGGGAGGGATCCGATCACTTTGAACGGACCCAATTCAGTTCATATCCCCGATGAGCCATCAAAACCATCAATCCTTCATTATTCACGAAAACACGCGGAAATTTCAAGGTTGTAAGCATGCTAGACTTATTTTAGCCTTTTCCTTGATGGTAAGATTTAGAAGTATCGTTCCATGAAATAATAAATATTGATCCAACGGTATCTACACATTTTTTTTCCTTTTTTTTTTGTTTTATTTTAGCTGTATGATGGAAATTAATGGTGCATAAGTTTGAACAATTTAAAACGAGAATCCGATACGTTTCAATGATGTCTAACAACGCTCACATTTTGTGTTCAGAACATAAAAAACAAATAAATAAAATATTCATATTTAAATGTTTGATTTACTTTTGTTTTCATTTTATATATCACAACAAGACATTCCCTTCTAATATCGTGTATATAATGTATAAGACAAATAAAACTGCTTGTTACCGAGAACAAGGATTCATTATAACCACAAATGCCGTTCCATCTAATAACGTATGATAGATTGAATCACTGAGCAGTACGATGAAATACAAGTCTGCCCCTTTCTCTCTTTTTTTGTGTAAACAGCTTATTAGTGGTGTCCCGATGAGGGATGATAAATGTCCTTCAATTGACATGCCAACATTTATCAAAATTGATCCGTCCTACTGTTAAATAGGACAAAAATCCACGACCGCAAATGTGAAAATGATGTTGCAATACTTCAATTTCATTCCCGGGAAAAATAACATTACATTAAAGATCTATTAAACAGAGAGAGGATCAAAGGAGAATATTGTTAAGGCACCGTGGGAACGCACTTTTGGGTCCAACGCACTCTCATAGGACTTTTTTAAATTTGACGTCAATAAACAGACACTTCCTTCTCACTCAGCATCTTGATGATATTTCCTTAGACCAAATTGCTATAGATATATTGAAATATAAAGATATCACTGAATATTGCCTTATCTATTCACAACAAAAGACGTTTTATTCCACTTCCTAAAACGTTTATACCCAATCACTATCATCATCATCATCATCATCATCATCATCTTCTTCTTCTTCTTCTTCTTCTTCTTCTTCTTCTTCTTCTTCTTCTTCTTCTTCTTCTTCTTTATCATCATCTTGACCATAATAATCATATTGAAGAACTTTTTTCTTTCTCTTGTTAAACAAAGATTTAAATACCATTTTATTCGTGGATTTAGGCGGTTAAGTGATTAAGGGCTTATTTTATGAACATATTTATGATTTCAAACATATTTTACATACAATATTATTAGTATCAATAAGTTAAGATTTATTTTAACTTAACGGAGAGTATTTTCTTTTTGACTGTTAGAAGTTATTGGAAGTGATTACATAACTCATATTTTGTTTAAACTAACGATGAAAATAAAATGTTTCAGATACTGTCAAAACTTTCTTAATTACATGACAAAATTCAGATTTAGTTACTGAAAATGATGAGAGAAAACTTCGAAATATTATATTCTTGCCAGCTTCGTATATGTATATATACTTTCCAGAATCCATTCGAAACGAATGTTGTATTGTACATACATGTACTTAGTTGTTTAAAATTACATATCCAATTTATAGCATTATATTATATCCCCAGATGCAAAGTCTATGGGAGCTATATAGGAGTGTAGTTGGTCGGTTTGTCGGTCTGAAGACGATATTTGTCCGCGCTATTTCTCGGTTACTTTTGGTCGGGTTTTGATTTAACTGTACAATAAGGAAGGAAAAAAAGGACCTATGAGAAATCCCACAATATATAAAAATGAACCATCTCCAGAAGAAAGTGTACATAGATATTCAAATAACGATAAGTACCAAGCCTAGTTGCTTATTCTGATAAATACATAGCTGAGTTGCGCATATCGTTAGTATGTCATGAGCGACCTTTTTTTTTAATGAGTTATGGCCCTTTTGGCTCTTTTAAATATATTTTGTCTGCGCTATTTCTCGGCTGATTTTGGTCAGATTTTGATTTAACTTTACAATTGTAAGTACTAAGCCTGTTTGCTCTTATTGTAGACATGTCATATTTGCTTCATTTTTTACTAAGTTGTGACCCTTTGTCGCTTTTTCGTATTTTTTTTCTGTTTATCGATTTACTTTTTATTTGACTACGGGGAGAAAAAGTTCCAAATCTTGTTTTCTGTCTTGTCACTAAATGGTAATAATTTTCGTTTATATCAGTACGATTGCGTTATGGAAGTCGTACTGAATTACAATGTGTTGATAATCGATGCAGGAGATAACGATTTAAACAAATTGTAATGAAAAATGAAAGTACGCAAGGGAAAAAAATCGCACCTCCTTCAAAGATATTTTGAACCATTTATGGGTAAAATTTCATCTATATGCAACAGTTAGTCCAATGGTAGTCTTGTTTGGCTGTTCGGCATGCAAACGGCGTCCGTGTGGGTTCGAGTCCCAGCGGGAGAACATTTTTCTACAAGATTTTTTATTATTATAATTGCACTACAAGATACTTATAGTTTTGTTATGCTGAATATCATTAATTTACCTTTATCAAGTACATGGGTATATACAACGAAATAGGAAATTCATACATTAAATAATGAAAGTTTGTTGTTTTAGATTTGCTCAACATATTCATATAATCTTATAAACTGTAGGCAAGAGAAAAAGGGAGAGTAAGAGTGCAGGTATGCTGTTCGTTAGCAATCCATTGAGACAAATTATGTGTTCATCTTTGCTTTTAACGAAATGTTCACGCTAGGTCAAAGCAAGTTCATTGGATTTATTGACATCGCTTAAAAATTTGATCATCGTTAACTTTATTAAAATTTACTTTGATAAGCAAAAGAAATGCGACATCATCATATGAAAAACCCTGTCATCTCAGCGCTATTAGCGTTTTGAGTATTCCTTTTAATCATTTCAGACATAAACTGTTTCAAATGCGTCATCATGTATTATACAAGAATGAACTGACTTTATATGATCATGTAAAGTATAAAAAAAATCCATAAATTTATGAACGAACATGTGTGAAATAAAATCATTTTTTTGAATAGTGGGCTATTTGAAATGGCATGTTTGAAATAAATAACAAGTTTTAAAAAAATTTTAAAAACCAACATGTATGAAATAAAGTGATTTTGTTTTAATTTAATATGTAAAATATAGTGGGAATATCCTTTAATAAATAGAAGGTTTTAAAAGTGTCTCTTGTATTTGATTTACTGCTGAAATACAGAAAATGATTCATAAATCCAGAAAATAAAGACAGAATAAATTTCAGGACATATTTCTTAAAAGGTTGTAATCAAACCCGATAGCTTTATCATATGTAAAGGCATTGACCGCGGCAATGGGGAACGTTCACTTTTTTAAGTCTGTGTATACAAAGATAGTTTTCAGTTTGAAAAGAAAATCGTTGGTCCGCTTTTCAGCGTAAAAACTGAAAAGGACTTCATAGTTGATATGACATTAATCATTTTGATCATAAAATTATTCTGTAAACACATAAGCGTCATAATCATCTGACGTTTGTAAAAATTTATATGATGAATAAAATACATTTCGAATTAATTAAGATTAAAATATTCGTTTCCATATCTAAAAACTCAATCATTATCATGAAAAAAAAGGGAATCTTACAGATCCCCATTCTAGCAAGTTTCTATAGTGTTGATGATTTCCGTAATTCTGTTTTAGTTCGCATCTCTGGGAGTAAAAAAAAAAAGATCAACGCAAATAGTAATTCAGTTTTTATCAATGATTACAATTATTGTTAAGAATGTATGATTCAAGAAATCATGTCAATAGCAGAAGTTAGAGACAAAATCTTATTGCTGGAATACGGATCGTAGTAAAAGTAAATTCTTAACAATTCAAAGGGATGGAACGTAATAGCCTCGATTTCATTTTGTGCACAAGAAATCAATTCGAAGAATGTTATTTCTGTTATGTTTTTCCTTAAATTTTCATTAAAATCAAACAGATGTATTTCCTTGTAATTAAATGTATGTAATGTGAGACACATAAAATACTGGAACTACTCGTACCAAAGGAACAGGAAGTCATTGGAGTCCTATATATTGTTAAATTTAATAATTGATTGAACCACTGAACAACGCAAGGAAATACAAGTCTGTCTCTGCCACTCATCTTGTGTGACCAACATATTGCTTATCGGCCTTACATTGACATACCAGCATTTGTCATAATGGCTTCTTCCTATATTGAATCAGCACAAAATTCACGACCGTAAATATTCAAAAAAAAATTCAAGTGCATCCATGGGTAATACAACATTGGATAGAACGACAGGTCACAGATAGAAGGATATATATATATATCTTCCATCTCCCGTTCTCCTAACCATCACAAAAACCTAAGTATTAAGTAGTCTGCATAACTTCAATCCATCCTTGCAATTCAATTTGTGCACACGGACGGATGACAAACTCAGCCTTATAAGCATATTTTGTTTAGACAAATGATAGTAACTTCTCGGAAACTGTCAAGCCTGTCGATATATTGCTGTAAATCAGGCCTAATGATCCATGAAATTAAATATCGACCTTATTTCCGGCAGTTGCGATGCCTCTTAGTACAAATTCTGAGAAATATTTTTGCCTGAACTAAATAACGAAACGTGTTCATTTTGATACTTTATGGATATAATTTATTGACAGAACAATTAACCTTATAATTCAGTCTTAATATGTTTTGACAAGTTATTTTAGTTTTAGATGTTTTGTTGAAAATGTCAATAAATGGTGCGAAGGGAGACATATTTCGAATTTCATGTGTCTTCATATAATTATGAATGTATGTCGAAAGATCGTGTTGATAGAGATTAAAACACAATATATTTTACACCATTAATAATTGTAAAATCAACCCGTGACTTCTAAATTGTTTCTGTATACAATAACATGGAAATAAACGCATTAATTTGAATAACCTTCAGGTAAAGTGAAGCTTCACAAATAATCGTTTGCTTGGGTAACAGAGTGTTCATAAATGTATGGTATGATAGTCATTACTAGAAACATGTTCTTATTGTTGTCATATTACCTACTTTTTGTTTATTTAGATATATTGTACACGTAAGAAGATGAATGGATGGACGAATGGATTTCTTATTAAAGTCTCATCATGGTTACACTTTGAAAATATTTTAATAACAATATCAATAAATAAGTTATGGAACTTTTCCGGATACTTTTCGAAAACACCTCGTAACATCGTTTATCTAATTAGTATACGTAATCCAATATATAAGAGATATAAGAAATATGCAGTTTCTTTTAATACTTCGGATATTTATCTATTTACTCAATACAATGTTTATCCGATAAAAATATGATAAAACAGACATATTTAAGAACTGATTTTCAAAAATGGACCAAAGAAGCCCACGTACAAATGTTTTAAGAAAGCAAATATTATCTCAAATCAGATTTGAAATAAACTTATTAAACAGGACTGCATATGTATGGTAAAAATCCAACCATCGCATAAACTATAAACAAATGAAAACCTCATCATTTACGGTAACCATTTAACAAGTAACTACACTCTATGGCTATAATGAAAACAACTAGTACGTAAAAGTTCAACTCAGTTTAATATCTTTATTGGCATAAAACAGCAATATGCATATTCATAGCCATAAACAATGGTAAACATAAATACGTATATGCGTGAAAAGCACTGGAAGAAAAAACATTTTTAGAGAAGAGTTAAAAGAGAGAAAAAATAGAGCATGTCAATATAATTTTCGTCGATCGTGTACACTTGTTCAAAAGAAGAGAGAGAGCGAGAGAGAGAGACCGCTAAAAGATCATTTTCGCAACGTTCAGTTGTAAAAAATCATAACATTGTTCTGACACTTTCGTTAACAAGTCTTGTTTTATATTATCATAGACTGGGCAATGTAGAATTACATGCATTTCGTCCTCGACATTGTCGCTGAACGGACAAAGCCTTTGTTCTATTGCTTGGTGAAAGTACCGGCCGGTTTCATCTTTTAAACTTCAAAAATACTGCTCTTTATGACAATGGCATATTGAGCGCACAGTAGTAAGAAGAAACGCTTAAACTGACGATACAATATAAATTACTTCGACCATTTCCCCTCGAACCATTTTCTTTATCTTTAGTCATTTGCCAATCATGCCCATGGCGAACTGTTAGTTTCAGTAACGTATCTGACGCTGAATGACTGTCAAATTTCATATACAGAAACGAGATTCAAAGAAATAAACATATCACGAACAAGGTAGCATCTGTTTTTACAAGAAGATACAATTTGTTTTTGCAAACACCAATTAAAGACCTTTTTAATTGAATCTAGCGTTATCCATGGTAACAAATCTGTGCCACTGCATACATATACTCTTCCATTGGCGTGACAATGGTTGAATCCAACCCATATCTCCCGACACGGCCGCATTTTGGGTATATTTACCTGTGCCAAGAGAGAACTGCATGACCCTATTCTGGACAGCATTTATGCAAGAAAAATTTAAATATCCCCATACGGCTGCACCATACGTTATGATCGGCCACACCAGACTGTCATACAACTTAGCATAAACATCATAAGGCATTCCTTCCGCACTTTTGAATTTGGCTATCAATAAACCAAGCACTCTATTAGCGCCTTGATCGACTGTATAGAATAAAGTAAAAAATGCAATCTTTAGATACATGTAGCTTAAAATATTGGCAAATCCTGCTGTTCAAAGATTGAAACTCTTTGAAATCTCGCGTCTTCTCGCTAAGATAGATATGCTCTTCTACAGCCATATCCAATGTTATTATTTTACATATTTTGATGCCGTGTCCCGTTTCTGAATTATTTAAAAAGTACCATCGAAATTGACAGATTTTTTAGTACACCATCGCAAATCGATAATTAGTTTACGGGAAGATATGATGAAGTATCGACTATACATTGTATTTACATTCATGTATACAAGGACATTGATCACTGTCGTTTGTAATATGTGTCATCAAGCGTCTGATTATACTCCCGCTGATCAATGCGATCTCGTTTAGGCCGTGTGAAATTATGAGAACTGCGTGAAATATAAAACAACGTACATCTAAACGGTTGGTTGGTACAATGTGCTGCAGATACTCCATTAATATGTTATCAAAGCAGTAGTGCTTCACCTTAGACAGTTAGCCATATTCTCATAATACAAGGCATGGATTATTAATGATAAAACATGTTCACATGTATTCAATGGTGTTGAAACCATTCTTTCCTTTCGAACATAAATGAAATCATTGTGCGAGATTCATTTTGCGTTCCTCTTCAGAATAAATTATATAGAGGATAATTCTTGGTTTCAGTGGAATATGATTTTAATGGAAAATCAATATTTTTAAGAGTGGTACAGCAACGAGTGAAAAATGTTGATCCTCCACCCCACTTCACGAGATAGATTAAAAAATTATATTTTGTAACTGTTGCTATTTTTTCTTTTTATATACAGCCTTTCTGCGACGTTTTACACATTGTTACCAAGTTCAACATAAATTTAACCCTGTCGGGAGCCCCAAACTACCGAAGTCTCAAAAAGTATTTTTCTTTATGGATCCCCACCACCATCAGACATAATGACATGTGTCATTTCTAACTGGAGATGTCAGTCATAAATCTTAAACGAGTGGTTACTCTGTGATACCTTCTCGATTTCGTTCAACAGCGTATCTCCAGAAATGTGTGTTGCGTTCCCAAACGGGGTGTGAATACCAAACGCTAGGTCAGGATTGTTCATGGAGAAACAAATCGGATCGTTGGCACTTACCCGTGATTTTCTGCATAACTGTTGACTGGGTGTCGTATCATGCCACATGTCTACGGCGTGATACTGCAGTGTGGCAGCACTATATCTGTCTCAAGTAGACAATCGTATCCAAATGACTGAAATCCTGTCGGTGGGTCGTTAAACCCAACAAACAAACATGTCTAATTTTGAGCGAAATACAAGCATTTTATTGGACGATTAAGCAGGAAGAACTGTAATAATGGCATGTGATGTAATAATCTTAAAACTAAATCGACGCGTTCCATGTAGTTGTCAATCATTCAGAATTTCAAATTATATCTAGTTCAAGTTCAAGATTATATAGCAATTTGTCTTCTGCGTTGAAAATACATTTTGATGATTGTATGTTTTCGCGAGTTTACGAGGGAAAATAGTGAGTATACTAGGCTTATTTAATTGCAAAATTGTCAACCCATGCCTATCGTGCGTGCTGCTAGTAATTATTTCGCCGCAGTAGAATAATGGAATAAAGAATTATAGATGGATGGGTTATATAAATATACTCTTAAAGACATCTATAACGCGACACCGTTATAAAACCACCTATTTCAAATTATTTGTCAGCGTATTTCATTCAAATGTTGGATGTAAATAACTGAATGCATTAGATATACTAACCCGTAATTTTATTCCAACTGATAATTACAAAGATCTAAAACTTATCAAATCAAATATTTCAAAGAAAAATTCTAACAATCTGAATAGTAAGTAAATCACAAAACTACATCCGAGGAAGCGAGTTCATCTAGCCCTAGTGGCGTAAATATCTAGAAATAAGCAAACTTGAGTAGCAGTTCAGCAAAACGGAATATAAATAAACATGGCGGACCTTTCAAGATATTGCTATTTTTCATTTTTGTCACGTTTATACCACGTTCATAAAGCTTCATTTTCTTAAATGTCATTTAAAATTGTAAAGAAATAAGAGATCCTAAATTTAATATAGTTGCATGTATTAGTCCAATCAATGAGCCGCTCTAAGCGCGACGAACTATTTTAACTGCTTGTCACGCAGTGCGGATGGCGTCTACTAATTTTAGAAATACGGTCAACATATAAATATAAATAACAGAAACAATACGCTTGAAAGATCATCTGTTCATCATGCATAAACGAACTGTAACAAATATTTAAAGACGATCGCGGCAGTTTCATCCCCCTTTTTTTAAAACATTCAGAATTCAATGATTCTTTATAACTGATCGCATATTATCTGATTTTCTACAATATGAAAGTTACTGGTCTTGGAAAAAAATATAAGTGTTTTAAGAAATACGCGCGTAAAGCGAAATACACTGCAGTTTATGTCTCTGATTATCGTTTAAAACATGCCTTGATTAATATGAACAACACAGTAAACGACAAACGGAACACCGGTTAAAATTTACGGTTGGTAACACTGTTATATTTGCATCACCCGTGATAGTGTAAAATCTAATTGTTTGTGATAATAGATTTTTTTCGCGATCTTTTTTTAAACACGTATAAACCACACAATTCACAATTGTAGCTCTATTTTTATTCTACTAGAGATTGCAAATCCCTTTTGGCCGCCATGTTTCGTATGGTATAATTTTGATTCGACCAACCATGCGACAGAGCAGGGTTGAACTCGAGTAAAGGGCAAAGGTCACATGGCGTCAAGCATGGTGTAACCCCAAACGTCTACTCTTTCCATGTGTCGTAGTCCTTAAACTATCTTGAGTATGGTTCGCTCATCATGTGCAGACGTCTTCACTCTTCTGCGGGGCTGTCTGGGTTCATCATCAACTCGGCTTGTGTAGAAGGCTGTCGGAAAACTTTTTTAGAAAATAACTAAATATCAAAATTCCAATAATAAAAGTACGTTTGTATTAAAAATTTATCGTAAATATATTTATTTTGTAAATACAGTATACATGTATTTGCAGAGAAAATATCCTTATAAACAAAGACCTAAACCCAAAGGGGTTTAGGTCTTTGTTATAAACAAGTAGATAAAATCCGACTTACTAACGTGAGTGAATGTCCGGCTTGCAATATGTCGTCATTGCGCCTACGCGCTTTTGGATATTCATCGTAACTTTTATAATTTCAACATTTAAATTACATGTTTGCTTTTTTATAGAATAGCAAAATGAAAATAAAATTAGATATTTTTGCTTACTTACATTTCCTCGTGCAAAATGGTGAAATATTGCATGTTCCAGACGCAAAACTGCTGGATTGTCACGGTTGAAAGATTTTATTATTGTGGCCAAACAACTTACTGTTTTTGTAAAGTTTCAACCTAATACACTAAACTTTATTCTAGAAGAAGGAATGTAAAAAATGCCGGGTCAGAAATAGATCTACGTGTATAACAGAATTCTATGGGGACGCACTTTGAGGTCAAACGCACTTTGGGTCAAGTCCGAATATGGACCCCCAATATCATGGAGGATTGACCTTTACGAACATTTTCCTAATTCATGTAAATCATGATCATTACCACTTCCTTCTCCTCCTTTTCACCATCGTTCAAATGTGTTTGTTATGGTCATAGTCTTCACTATCAGCTATGTGTATTAGTTGTATCATTTATTTACAACAATTATAGACAAGTACAGCATATCACCTTCATTACACTATATTATCTTTTTTTAGACTGCGAAGAGCGTGAGCGAAGTAGGCTTAATTACCAGAACTGAAAACAGTAAATGACATTTTATAAATAATGCATTACTACACAGAGGTTGTGAGGACAAAACATAGTTAATATTGAAACCTGTCATAATTTAATAAACAAAGTTAAAGCAACCAAGTATCTGTATCTTAGCTAGTAAGGCAAGCGACATGTTAGTTCTACTTTTCATTAGTTGTATAATCACCTATAAATCTGATGAAGATGATGATGATGATGATGATGTAAATTATTGCTATAACATAAAATTTTCAGAATGTGGTATAAAACAAATTTTGCGTGACGTATATCTATATTTATTTAGTCTAAGAAAATAACATTGAGCTGCAGAACGAGGAACAAATGTCTGTTCATTCCATGTCAAATTGTAAAATTTGTCCAAAAAGTTCTTGTAATACTCCTTAATCAAATTCATTGCTAAGAATGGTAAATACTCTTGGAAACAACATCAGTATGCTATTTCATTGAAATTATGTTCAAAGTTTTGACCCAAAAGTGCGTTAGATTTCATTCTATCAGATGTTGTAATGCAACAAATGCAGCGCACTTTGGGGTCCATTTCGGACCCAAAAGTGAGTCTGATCCCAAAGTGCGTTCCCACAGAGCTCTTTCATTGATATAAAATTATGTGCCGCCGCATGTCCTGAATTATAACCATTATACAATTGACAACATGCACGTTTATAAACACCCTTGCTTGGCGCTCAGCATATGAGGGTAGTTGCAGGACTGGTTGGCCCAGTGTCAAGTAATGTGACTGGGTGTGGTATCATGCCACATTTCTACTGCGTAATACTGCAGTGTGGCAGCACTATATCTGTCTCAAGTAGATACGTCTCCAAATGACTGAAATACTGTCGATTGGACGTTAAACTCAACAAACAAACAACCGTTAATAAATATATATGTTTCCTTTTCTAAATTTTGACACAGGTTTAAAGAATATCATATATAAAGCAATAGAACTCACTTTTTAACACTTAATAATCATTTAAAAAAGAGTAAAACTAATTGAGCTTTCGCGAGATTGTGTAAGAATAAAGTGTGTGTGAGCTTGTGATAATTTCTACGTTGAATTTTACAGTAACTATCAATAGCTTCATTTATATTTCATGCATGACATATATTTAATAAGTAATGATAAATGATAACTTTTGAAATAATTATATGGACACCTTATCCTCCAAGGATATGATAATTTCGAATTGAAATATGCAACCAGGTTGGTTCTAGTGTGGAAATCGTGCCTAAATTCTGTACATATTGGTTTGCTTTAAATATGTTATTGATTTCAAGAAGTAGCGTATTCACTAAGCTCTATCCTTTTATAAAATCACGTCAGTAAAATAGCTGACATAATGCCGTCCAATTGAAAGCATTATTAAACCATTTACGTTTTAAAATATACGATTTATCTTCTGATTCTTCATTACATACTAGTTAATTCCGTTTTCATTTCAACTGTTTTGGAAAAAAATTCGAATGTGATCGAGGAAAACTTTTACTACTAGTAATACATATAAACAATACATGAAATACGGATATAACGGTAACAGCGCCCTTTTATTATTTTATCTGGATTATGCCTTTCAGTATTGATTTTCATTTAAAGGTTTTACAATTACAAGTCCATCCTCGGTGGCCGAGTGGTTAGAGCTCCGCCTCGGGAGCGGAAGGTCGTGGGTTCGATCCCCGGCCGCGACATACGAAAGTCGTAAAAATGGTACTGTTTTAGCTGCTTTGCTTGGCGCTCAGCATATAAGGGTAGTTGCAGGACTGGTTGGCTCGGTGTCAGGATAATGTGACTGGGTGTGGAGTCATGCCACATGTCTACGGCGTGATACTGCATTGTGGCAGCACTCTATCTGTTTCAAGTAGATACGTCTCCAAATGACTGAAATACTGTCGATGGGACGTTAAACCCAACAAACAAACATACAATTACAAGTGCATACTGACCCAGTCACATTTTCCTGACACCGGACCAACCAGTCCTAATGCTACCCGTTTTCTTTTTCTTCTATAGTCATGGCTAGCAATCATTTACTGATTATCAAGGCCATATTTTAGATCCTGTGGTCAAGAATAACCCAAGGGAGGGGTCCGGTATTTTGCTGAAGAGATACATGTAGCATCGGAAGTGACCGTGGTTGGATACAAGAGAGTCCGGTAGTGATACCCTAGCTCATTATATGATGAGCGCCAAGCAAGAGAGAGCTTCACAAGTTACACCTTTTACGATGTTGGTTTGTTGCGGCCGGGGACCTTATTCGGGTCGGACGCTCTAACAACTCAGCCAGCGGGACCATTTGCTGAACAATTAAATGTCAACTGTGGTAAACAAATATATAGTAAACTCGTTATGTTGGCATCGCAAGTCTCGACATTTTGAATATCTCCAAATACTTTGAAAATCTCATTTGAAATATATAAAATCAACTCTCGATCTCCACAATTTATATTTTTCGATATTTTTTTCTTTTAAAAATCGAAGTATTTCTTTGACTAGTCCCAATTGATAAATTCTTATCTTAAACTACGTGTTTATCTCGATACATGCCGACATATTTACGAGGCGCAAAAAATCAGTGTCTCCGCAGTAAATTTTCACACTTTCGTAAATACAGATAAATGAGATAATTTCACTTAATGTCACGTCGGTTTTGTTGTCTTCCCAACTGTCCCACTTTTATATAAAACAGTAAAAATCAAGGTGGGACAGTTGGGAATCATGCTTAATTGGATAACAATAGACTGTCATGGATGAGTGACTATAGTCTTTACCTAAATGGATGGAATATTTCAGTGCAATTATTTGTCTTATTGTCTTATATTATTAAGAGCAATTTGCAATAGTATTTATGGTTAGTAATATATTGCATTAGTATTTATAATAAGTTATATGCTATTAGCAAAATTATTTATAATAAGTATTTATAATACTTATTATGTTTTAGGATGTTGTCAGTATTCTCTCTCTCTCTCTCTGAAATGAAGAAAACAAACTCTTTATGTTTTCATATATTTATTATTTTTATTTCATGTGTCATGAACAAATCAAATAAAGACAGGGCTATATTCGGATGTGGTACAATTTATTGTATTTTGTTTTAATTTGAAAACAAGCATTTCATTTAAACAACTGTGACATTCCACCCTACTGATCTGTTCTATACAGAGTTACTCGTCAAACCGAATCAAATGCGATGCACAATCGGCATACTCCATCACAGTGATTTCTTCAGCCATGTACTTGTGTTTCAGGGCAGACAGTCTCTGTTCAAGTTGTCGGTATTTCCTCCTCTTCTTTTCTCTCACTCCTCCGGCACTGTGCTGAAGAATTTTGATAGCATTGGCAGCTTCAATCCTTTGTATTGTTTCCAAGAACTTGTAAATGTTCGGATGTGACTGTCTCATACTTTTCTTTAGTTTGTTGTGCCAGCCTTCCAAGTTGTTTGTTGTTCTTGGTCCTTCTGTCTCGAAATGGTTCCAGTTGTCCTTGTCTCCCTCAACCCAATGTTCAGTGACATAGTCTGTGAACCTTGAAACATCCACTGGAATCTCTGCATTTTCAGCATCCGTCAGTGCGACAAACCACACATCTTCAACATGTTGTATGGGGACTAGAGGCAGAACTGCAGCTCTTCTTCCTAGTTTCTTAAAGTCCTCATTCTCAGAATACAGTCCAACTAAGCCAAGCTTCTGTATCTTCCGCCAAACACACTGTGTGTAATGAAAAAAACACCCTTTCACATTCACATTTGGAAACACTCTGCGAGCTGCCTGCTTGGTTGCTGCCTCAAAGTCTATCAGGAGTGTGTCTGGTCCCAGTTCCATTCCTATTTCCCTGCATTTCTGTTGAAGATGTTGAAAAAGTCTGCAGTAAATCCTTTCACTTTTTCCAGGCAGAAGGGCAAACACTAACGGATACATGTGTCCATCAATATATCCATGGAGTGTGTAGACCTGGCTGAATATGTCTGGGCACACATAAAATGTTCCGTCTCCATATATGGTTGGGTTCTGTGCCAGATGCTGGAGATTTGTTCTTGTAGCAAAAATCAGCATCCTGTTGTCATTCTCTGCCTCATCAACCAGTAGGAACTGCTCACCAGTGTGCGTTTCAGTCCATTTTCCATCCAAATCTATGTCACTCCTGGACTTTGGTATCCCCGGTCTCAATGCACCTCTTTCCCTGTATAGAGATGACTTGGTGGAGGGGAAGGTTGGTAATCCTTTGCAGACTTGTTCTGCATCTTCGTCCCATTCTCTGTCTCTCAGACTGGATATGACTTCTTCATATATTGACGGAATCGGCGTGGTTTCTTCGCGTGCCCTCTTTCGCATGAGTTGATTTATTTCATGGCGCTTCAGTTCCATGTGTTCGGCTGCATGATTATGGGTATTGGTCACAGAAACTGGAATGTTGTCAGCTGTTGTGATTTTAGCAGAACAGGTTCGGACATGACAGACCCAGTACACCCTTGTTGGTTTTCGGTTTTTGACCTGGTATCTGAATCCATTGTAAACCAGACTATCACCACCACGTTGGTTCTTGACAAACTGCACACTCACTTGTGCATTTGCCATTTTAGCTTATAATTTCAGACGATGTTACTTAGTGAAATTTTACTATCAAATGAAGACATTTACATCAGAATGTAAATATATTGTATCTGATACAGTTCAGTTCATTAATGAGATATCACAGTTTGAAAGTCACAATAAATTGATAACCAAAAATGTTAATTACTTCAAATCAAATTGTTTACCTTAAGTAGTAAAATGCTAGATCAAAGGACTTTTAAAAAAAAAAAAAA
Organism: Solen grandis; assembly: GCA_021229015.1. Lineage (NCBI taxonomy): Eukaryota > Metazoa > Mollusca > Bivalvia > Adapedonta > Solenidae > Solen > Solen grandis. The sequence goes on from CM037782.1 coordinate 70,212,582, forward strand.
AGATATAATTATCTTAATAAGTTCAAATTATTTTTTATCTTTATCAATTCACATAAGCTTTAAAGCCAGAGATCAAAGGAATGCATGTTTACACTATAAATTACAATTAATTTAGTAACCCTAATTAATAAAAAATTTTCCTTAAAAAAAAAAAAAAAAAAAAAAAAAAAAATACAACTTCAATTCATTTTAATGTGTTGTAGTTTGAAATAGATTATAATCCCTTATCAAAACACACCCAGCAAGGTGCTAAAAATCTTGAGTGGGACAGTTGGGAAACAAAATATCAAAAAGTGGGACAGTTGGGCATAAACCGTTTTAAACACTATTCGGTTACAGAAACTTGAAATCGTTCATTTGACACAATCATGAAATAGGACAAAGTTTAATTTATTCATTATCGTTAATTCATTTGTAATCATGATTAATGTCAGTACATTGCCCGCGTGTTCACAAATCCTCGTTCTCTAATAAATGTAAAGCGGCATTTGAAATACATTGCTAGTTGTTACTATTTATTCCAGCTCGTCCACGGGCAGCCGGATATACGGAGGATTTTTCTATAAGAAACTACGAAGGAAAAAAAAAAAGAAAAAAAAATCCACAATAAAACAAAGCATATGGCTCTTGCTTTCTATGTAGTAATTCCTATACCTAGTCGGAAACCACATAAGGATCCCTTGAATTCTATCACATTATACACAAGAAAACCTTTGACGCAAGCGTCAAAGAATCGGGCCAAAGGACTATTGTTGTTTTCAGTTCAAAGGTTTATTTCCAAGAATTACAAGGTAAATAACATATAAAATAAATTATAATGGTTATTGTGGTCTGTTTTCAATAAATTATTGAATATAATGATATTTATCATTAAGCAAGGATAATATATGTGAGATTGTTGGCGTGCATCTCCGTCGTTGCGGGAAAATGATGTTATATCTGCATTTTGAGATGGTCCCTTTAAATGACGTTCGCACCTTTTGGTTTTCGCACTGGCTGGTGAAGGTAATTTCAGCATAATTACAGTAGGACTAAATCGAAGATCTACATTTCTAGTTGGTGTCCGATTATACAAAAAAGTTTAAATAATAATGTGGTGTAATCTGTTTTACAACATGTGTTCCCAAACTCAAATGTATGATAGTTGTTAATATTGTTAGCAGAAAAAGTATAAGTACGAAAACGGCAAATGCGTGTATATTCGATTTTATATTCGATTTCACGCAGTTAAAACCTAAAATGTTAAAAAAGCCATTCTGAATCGTTCAAGAGCCATGTATCTGTCAAAATACATGATAGTGTCTGCTCTTTTCTACTCATTGCACTTATGTTGCTGAACAAGTATACAAAGTATCAAAGCAATAACATGACTTTGAAATATGTATGGGTGCATTTTTATATGGAATGCTGGAGCTGTAATTTCAAGGTTGTAGTTGCTGTTTGTATATATTCATGTTATTTTTCCTGATAGAAATTTATTTTTTGACATTGTTGGGTGTTTCAATTATGTTTTATCATTCCATATTTTTAAATCGTTCAGTTTGTCTGTCCAACATGCAAAACTATGAAAGAACAAAGTGCTGAAATGTGTTTAAAATTTTTATATACACCATGTCCTGTCCGTAGAAAATTCAGTTTCAATTCTATGTGTTATTCAGTTGACGTTTACAAGTTCGTTACTATTAAGTTTTTACTGCAAAATATATATCGTTATATATCGTTATTATTTATAGTTTATCATAAGATCCATCATTTTTCACTCAGGTCTTATGTATTTAAGATTTTGCAAACAATATGAGGTAACATCCAGAAGTTCTTGTGAAAAAAATGACTAAAATAGGGCAAAAATATTTTAAATGACTTTCACTGTTCAACGTTTGTAAAATAATATTGTTAACTACTTCATCTTTCAGTAACAAGTTTAAAAATTAATGTTTCTGTTAAAAAACATTGAAAATAAAGCCTTAATTTAATTTTTTTTAAAAATTGGTAATAAATCGTTTTTTTTATTTACAAAATATATAAATTTTGAAACCTTGAACCTTGCCTGATTGAAAGATCAAGAAAAAAAAAAAAAAAAAAAAAAAAAAAAAAAAAAGAATGAAATTTGAGTAAAATGTTACACAAAATGGCATCTGATCTTGTCTGAGGCGAGTATGTGTTAGTTTACGTTCTGAAATAAGTAGTAAAGTTTTGATTGACATATTTTACAAATGAAGAAAAACATCATGGAAATTGACTGAAAATATTCGTGCGATGCTGTTTTACCGGTTCTTTTTGGGGACTGTAATGGAAATATAATACCATCTCTTGTCATTATCGACTATGCTTATGAATTTTTTATTGCTTCCCGAGAATTATCAATGCAAATTTATTCATTGCTCTAACGTCTTCACTGATAATTTACACTCATGTACTTGACATTTCTGTAATAGCTATAGATTATTTTACATTAAAGTGTCCGAAACACATCTGACGCGTGCCAGATGGCAAACTTATATTGTACGAACCGGTAGCCTAAGGCACTTGAATAAGAGTTTCCCATCCGAGCATTTGTCAAACATATTTTTCCCATTTTATCACTGCAGTGTGATATGACATATTTTTTCTATATTTAGTCTGACAAAGATATGTGATGTAGTTTCAATTTTATTCAAATCAACAAACGTACACCATGATCTTCAGCTGATATTGGCATTAAGATGTCATAATAAGCGTACAAAAGCAGTGTGATGAAAAAAAATACTTTTATGCCTCCCACATGGAGTACGTATTATATGGTCCAGTTCATATTTTCCACAGCTCGGTTAATTTTGCATAGGATTTAAATAAATATTGTGAAGACATGACTAGATGATAATTTGTCATTTTATTAAAATGACGTTCAATCTACATAAAAATATGCATTTATAATCACAAACTTTATGACATATATGAAAGGAGTCAGAGACTAGATACATAAAATTATATCATTCAAAAATGGATAATAAAATAATACAAAGAAGAGTAAATATGATCACTTTTCATATGAAAATAAGGTTGCGAACACAAAATATGCAATAAAACCGAACATACAAAGAAGAGTAAATATGATCACTTTTCATATGAAAATAAGGTTGCGAACACAAAATATGCAATAAAACCGAACATACAAAGAAGAGTAAATATGATCACTTTTCATATGCAAATAAGGTGGCGAACACAAAATATGCCGATTATATTACCCACTTAATTCCCTGCGTCCGCATAACGTCATAGCACCAAAGGTCGTCAAATAAGCAGATAATTTTAACCATCTATACTAACGAAATGCAAATCAAATATATCCGGTTCTGGTGGAGCAAGGGGAGGCGGAGGGTTTGAAATAAATGATCTTCCGAAAATATTTGCTGCAGCTCGAATCAAACAAAAGAATCTAGTATAATCTCTAACCAGCGCAACCCAAAATGCTTTGTAATTAAAATAACATCTTCATTTATAATTATTAAATTAATACATCAGGTAGTAAAGAGTGTGAGATTACTTAAACATTTGGATGTAAATGAAATATTAATATTATGCCAAATAAAATCCTTAGTCTCTAATCCAGTATTACATCAGGTACAGGGTGAAACCAAAGTACATCAGGTACAGGGTAAATACAAAATGTTACCTATGCTTATTTTTATTATACCAACGCATTATTTATCAATAATACTGCATTATGCCTCCCACATGGAATACGTATTAATATGGTCCAGTTCACATTTTCCGTAGCTCGGTTAATTTTGTATAGGATTTATATAGATACTGTGAGGACATGACTAGATGATAAATTGTCATTTTATTAAAATGACGTTCTAAAATATCATTTTAATCATAAACTTTAGGACATGTATGAAAGGAGTCAGAGACTAGATACATAAAATAATATCACAATGGACCAGATTTATAAAATCGAACATACATAAAGAGTAAATATGATCACCTTTCATATGCAAATAAGGTGGCGAACACCGAGCATTTGTCAAACAAATTTAATCCATTTTTTGTCACTGCAGTGTGATATGACATATTTAATCTATATTTAGTCTGGCAAAGATATGTGATGTAGTTTCAATTAATTTCAAATCAACAAACGTACACCATGATCTTCAGCTGATATTGGCATTAAGATGTCATTATTAGCGTACAAAAGCAGTCTGTTGAAAAAAACCAAAAAACTTTTACATTATATAAAAACTAAGTAAAAGTTATTAACATTGCGAAGAATAAAAATAATTATATTTCTATGTGTGCGTAGTGTTAAGTTAAAAATATCATTTAAGTTTAGAATATGTTAAAAACCTTTTTTTTTTCTCTCCTTTTTAGCTCAAATTTAGCACATTGTGAGATCACCCTGCACCCGTCGCCATCCATCGTGTGTCGTCAACAATTAAAAGATGTTTTAAACTGCTTTAAAAGTCGTCTTCTCTGAACCACCTGGTAGAAATTGACAAAATTTGGCATGAATGATATTTGGGTGGTCCCTCGCAAATCTGCTAAAATTACTTGACCCATGCAGTTCTCTGGCTGCCATGGCTACTAACAGAATCTTATCAAAAAAGAACTTCAACAATCTTCTTCAGTGAATCCGATGGGTGGAATTTAATTTGGCACCAATGGTAACCTCATGATCCTCCAACATACTTGCCAAAATAAAGTTGACCCCTTGAAAAAAAAAGTGACACCTAGGGAATCGGCTAGTTTTCTTATATTCTCTACGTAGAACATTCTGAATTCTACCAATAGCCAAAATTCAATTTCATTTGGTAAATTACTAAAACAGGTGACCCTCTGAAAAATTAGACCTCATTACTTCATAACCCTAACATCAGAAGCATATACAAGTTATAGAATAGGACCTTACTGGGATTTTTTCCTGCACAACGATAGTTTCCATTTATAAATTATAAAATAAAACATCCTAGTATTTAAAACATATATCTGGACAGCTAAAGCAAAAACACTTGAGCTTCGTTTTAGATATCCTGATATATTTTCTTCGTTACTTAAAAAATCAATAAATATAAATGACATATATCAAACTGCAAAATTTTGAAATATCGTGCCTTGAAATTATTAGTACAAGTTCAAAAATATTCTACTCACTACGATAAATGTTCATTAATATCAATTTAGAAAGAAAGAAAATAAAATCCAAAGTTATCTGTACAAAATGCTTAGAATCCTGGCTGCAAAAATTGAAATGAAAGACAATAAAGTCTGAACAATTCAAATTAGAATTGAGAATAGCCCCCATCTCTAACCACTTCACAATTTGCACACAAGAAATCATCCCAAAAAATACAATTTTTATTTCAATCTACGTTTTCTTTTATTATCCTTTTGCATCTCACAGAGGACTTCTCTCTCATGTAGCTTCATGTATGTAATGTTAGACACATCCAACAATAATGGAACATAACTGCTTGGTACCGGAAACAAGAATTTAATTCATCATAATCCCAAGCATTGTTCAATCCAATAACGTATGATGGATGGAATCGCTGAGCAGTGCCTCGAGGTGCGAGACTGTTACTGTCTCTGGACTTGGGTAAACAACAAATTAGTGGCGTCTCGATGAAAGATGGGGAACGTCCGTACTTTGATATACCAACATTCGTCACAATAGCTTCTTTCTACTATGGATTAAGACACTGTGACGAATATACTTTCAGAACTTTGATTAGTTTTATTAATGACATATGTTTTTTATTGATGTAAGCGTTAGACGGGAAACGTCAAATTTATCGATTAGAACTACATAAAGATTATTTGAATAGATTTGTTTGGGTCTTTAGATCTAATATATTGGAATTATTAAGGAATTAACACAGTAGTTAGTGATGTGTTGTGACGACAACGATGTATCAGTCATAAAAGAGTTTAGACCTTTCCCAAAGTCATATAAATAGCGCGGTTTCCTTTTAAAATTGTCATTCTGCTCGTGGTCGTCGAGGAGTGAACATCTCAAGTGAAAAGAACCAAAGCTCTTGTTTAAACAGCAGTCGTTAAAAGGTATATTATCTAAGAAGAGTCAGAACAAAGAGTGAACAGTGGACTTGTTCCATCTTAGTAGTTTTTGTTGCTGGTCTTGAACAGTAATATATTGTAAAGCGTATTTCCATGGCTGAGCGTTAAGGTTATTGAGCCGGTGGCTATCTGAACGGATGATGCACGGTGATCAGTGCGAGACTTTGTGATATATAGTTGAGCAACTGTTGCTCATCTATAGGTTCTTGCTGGTAAAAAGCAATGGATACGGTTCAGATAGGTCGCCGATCTGGTCACATAAGGTCGGTCATTGATATGGTTCAGTACCATCATTTGCCGGTATTGCAATAAACATAGATCATAGTCAGTTTTGTGTATAGATTATCTACAGGTCTCATAATCAAAGGACAGGTTCGTCCCCAAGGAAAATTCAAACATATATCAGCTTAATTTCTCTTGATTATTGTCCATCCAATCATTTCATAATCATTTGAATCAAACGGTCGAGATAGACCCGAGGAAAATAATATGTTTATATTAAGAATTGGTTGATTTCATATTTAATCATTATCTACTACCTCAGCTAGATAGCCGAGCGAAACTTTTAATCATTTTCATGTACAAGAACTTTACTATTTGCAATAACGTTCATTGTGTGAATGAATGTGGTAGAAAAAACCTCGAATGGCAAGGTGAATACGAAAGTATGAAACAGACTTTTTACTTTTTTACTGTTAGACACTTCAGACAGATGATTTGTATTCTCTTTCATTGTCGGACAGCATTCCTGTTGAAATGAGGCTGCCTTCCTTCGCTATGAAAAACCTCCCCAGTTTCCCATCCGAACATTTGTCAAACATATTTTTCCATTTTCGCCACTGCAGTGTAATACGACATATTTAATCTATATTTAGTCTGACAAAAATATGTGATGTAGTTTCAATTAATTTCAAATCAACAAACGTACACCATGATCTTCAACTGATATTGGCATTAAGATGTCATTATTAGCGTACAAAAGTAGTCTGTTGAAAAATACCTTTACGTTATATAAAAACATAGCTAAGAAAAAGTTATTAACATTGCGAAGAATAAAAATAATTATATTTTTATGTGTGCGTAGTGTTAATTGTTTTTCATTCATAAAAGTAATGCTAAACTCATTTAAATAAAAAAAGGTAGTAATATCATTTAAGTTTAGAATATGTTAAAAACCTTTTTTCTCTCCTTTTTAGCTCACGTTGAGCACATTGTGAGATCAACCTGCACCCGTCGCCATCCATCGTGTGTCGTCAACAATTTAAAGACGTTTTAAACTGCTCTATAAGTCGTCTTCTCTGAACCACTTGTAGAAATTGACAAAACTTGGCATGAATGATATTTGGGTGGTCCCTCGCAAATTTGCTAAAATTACTTGACCCATGCAGTTCTCTGGCTGCCATGGTTACCAACAGAATCTTAACAAAAAAGAACTTCAACAATCTTCTTCAGTGAATCCGATGGGCGGAATTTAATTTGGCACCAATGGTAACCTCATGATCCTCCAACATACTTGCAAAAATAAAGTTGATCCCTTGAAAAAAAAAGTGACACCTAGGGGATCGGCTAGTTTTCTTATATTCTCTACGTAAAACATTCTGAATTCTAATGGCCAAAATTCAATTTCATTTGGTAAATTACTATTTCAGGTGACCCCCTGAAAAATTAGACTTCATTACCTTATTATCAGAAGCATATACAAGTTTTAAAATAGGACCTTACTGGGCTTTTTCCTGCACAACGATAGTTTCCATTTTTTAAATTATAAGATAAAATATCCTAGTATTTTAAACATATACCAGGACAGCTGAGGCAAAACACTTCAGCTTCCATCGCTTTGAAAAACCTCCCCAGTTATGCTGTACAGGCAATACTCCATACCAACCAGAAGGTTGAGAAAGCCTTTGATGAGCTGATTTTTTTTATGCAAATTCTTAGCCTTGGTCACCCCACCTCACAACTAAAACACTGAATGTCTTGTTCCAGAACACACACTCCCTTAGTGAATTGAACTTGAGACTCTTTGATCAAGCATCCGACACACTACATTTGTACCACTCAAACACGTGACCGTACATAATTCATCCGGCATATGAGACCTGAATATAAGGTTAATATTCATGTAGTTTAATGCTTGTGCCAAATGTTCATATTTTACATGGGTTTTATGTTCAAAGTCCCTGAAACAGAATGTTATGTCTCACGGGTTTCTACTCAAGACAATGGCACTCAAATTTGATCTTTTCTTATCTATATCTGTAAGTCCCAATAAAATTCAATCAGAAAGATAAATATAAACAGACTTTGTACATTTCTATAGGTTGAGCCCAACATGATTATTGGTGTACTGGTGAAGTTTGGGGTCAAACATTTTCGTTACATCTGCAAACGAAAGAATGAGGAGGCTGTCGAGGCTGTGGTGACCTTGCATGAATTCGGGGCAGCTGCTACTAGCAAAGTTGTCAATGCATTTGAGGTCATGATGAAAGGAGGCCGTGTTCTGCCAAAAAAGAAAAGTAGCAGGTGAAACACAGAGTCTGAGTACTTCGTTGTCGGACTTTATTTTATTTTTATTTTTTGGATATTCTAGACATTAAATTGCAACATTAGATTTTCATTGTTCATTCCCTGACATTTAAGTATAAATTCAGACGGCCAAAATTGCTCTGTGATAAAGAATTTACTTCGAGTGGGGTAGGTCGCGGGCTGAATCCCAGACAATTTCATACTATATGTTCATACTATATGTTGCACATGCTTGGTGCTCGGCAGTGCTGAGAAGAATATATCCTATTCCTTCATGAAGCTTGGTTGTGAAATCTTGTAGTACTGCCATTCTTAAGTGGTTCTGAACAAAATAAAAAACACAAAAAAACAACAAAAAACAAACAAACAAAAAAACAACAAACAAAAAAACAACAACAAAAAAAAACAAAAACAGGACAGGTCTGAAGCCAACCTATTAAAAGTGCTGTTGTGTTAAATTTCGAAATAGGCATTAAATCATCATATTCATGTGTTTCCGTATATTGCAAACCAGTTGAAAAGTTTATATGACCGTATAGCTATTCACTCGTGTGTTACTTTATGCCATTGACATAAGTAGCGAAGCATTACTGCATGAGCTTTTTGCATATCTAAAGTATCGGTCCAGAAAGTTCATATCTGCGTTTAATAAAACCACACTATACAGATAGTGGTAACGAAAAAAAAACAACGAAATAATTCAAGTCGAACTTAAAGTCTGTTACAAACTGAATGTCAGCTTTGGCTCGATTTAATACAAACAAAATATAACACTTTAAAATGTTTTTAAAATATCCACTGGCCAAGTTTCAAATAAAAAAAATTCACAGAAATTACATACTTTCAGTTCTTTTATGACGGGTGGCTTTAAACAGGAAAGACGTTGTGTACAATGATCTTGTTGACATGTGTTCCGAACAGGGGCTAGACTTTCCAAAATCTGCTCACTATTTTGTGCAGGTTTGTTTATATTAAATGATATGCTTAAAGAACATATTAAATGTCTAAGTACATTTTATGTTTTAAAAAATCATTACTGGAGCTGATTAACTGACTGTTATGATTGAATTACTGTGTAAAACCAAATATAGACTAAAAGCGAAAAGCAGTAAAATTTGGGACACTTGTCTGGCTAAATTCTGACAGGCAACATCAAGTCTCTGATAGAGTATTACATGTAAATGACTGTAGTCAGTGATATGGATTGCAGTGTTTCCTTAACATTTATGCTGCAATGCCTTCAAAACATGACAACATAAGCATGATTGGGTTCTGTTAATGGCTGCTAGAGGGTATTTCAATACTTGCATTCGATTTCCGATGAAATGAAGCCCAGTCTGTAATCTAGTCATAGTTAGTGCACTCCGAGACTCGCAGGATTTTTGGTGTGGTAGTGTTAGAACCTTTCTGTGCTTATTAAAAGTCACATTATATTTAACAGCTAGTTTCCTCCAAAATACTAATACCCTTATTTATCCACTTTTCTCTTCTGCCAGATTTATTTATCCACTTTTCTCTTCTGCCAGTTTTATACTCTTTCTCAAACAACTTTTTTTTGTTTATCTGTGTATGTTTTCTACCCTAATTTTGACACTGTTGATCGTTTAGATTTAAGTCTTATAACTTTAAATGCTGGAACCAGACATATTTTGACCCCCCACCCCCCCAGTATTGACCCGACTATTTTCATAAAACTTTACAGAAGTGTTTGTTATGGCACAAAGATGTGTCATGTGCACCAACCATAAGCACGTTTGAAAGGTCAAGGTTACAAGTTACAAGAGTTGTTAGAAATCGTCTTTAGTATTCATAGGCTACATTTTCATGTCCGTTCTTTAACTTCTATATCTATGTTTGGATTTTAATGAATCTTTACAGAAGTGTTTGTCATAACACAAAGATGTGTCGTGTGCATCAACCATATGCACGCTTGAAAGGTCAATGCAGTTCGAAGATACACCCATGTCCATTGTTTTCCTGTTTCATTCTGGCACAAATTCTTCATACTAGGGGATTTTTACCGGTGGGGACTCCTGACAGTTTAGCTTACTATACTAACAAAGCCTTGCTTATGAGACAATAATGTCTTGTTTCTATGACAATAAAAATATCTTCACAAAAACTGTGATTTTCAGAACCTTGGAAAAAAACAGGAAAATTACCTGTTTATACCGCATCCCGGTAAAACTTGATAGATTTAACGGTAGAGTAAACGCCGTAGTAAATATTACGTCATATGCAAAAAATAGTCGCCAGATCCAAGGCAGGTAATCAAAATCCGCGAATCAACATTCATCGCGATTATACATATGGCGACGATGATTTACTGGGATTTATCTTGTAGATAAATTTGATATCGTATTGTTGTTATCATCACTAGTGATGATGTATATAAATTTTGCCTTTGTTTATTTAAAATTGACATTCAATGTTAAATTGAAAACATAGGTGAAATGAAAGAGGAATATGCTTACCTTAACGTTTCTTTTCTCTTCTGACTTTGTCTCTTGTCCAGATTATTTGAAGACCTTTCTAGCAATCTTCATGCAATTTCCCCCTTCTATGGCAATATATCTGCTTGCTTATCCTTCATGATGATTTTACAGAGAAGTTACAGTCCCGCAGTAAAAGATGCAGATAATAAATATTCATAAGCACCTTATATCAGGGAATATATCACTTGATATACAAATAAAGCTTTTTCGATCCATTTTGTTTAATATTTAATCAGTTTTATCCACTTGGATTTCCTTAGATTTATCACGGATTGACAAGTTTTCGATACTCTAGCGATTCATATTTACTGTAAGAGAATAAAATGACGCAATTAAAAGATCAAGCATATCACCTTTTATTGTTACCCTCCGTGGATCCAAAACGGGATTTTTCGTAAAAAGTATCAAATGTTGGTCGCCATTTGGAATTTGACGTGTTTTATTATTATTTTTTTTTTTAATACTTTTCACACTTCTTAATTAAAAAGTATCTATGTATAGGTACGAGTATTGTTCAAAGATGTGTACCAAATCAAAACATAAGCACAAATACACATTCACTGCCGTCTCTTGCTCAAGGATGAAGGTGTGGCATTAATTTTCACTTTTAAACTCTTTTTAGAGGATTTTGCTTTTGTTTCAGATTTATGGGCAAGTATTCGCTGTTGCACAGTGGGAGAAGTGATGGACTTACGAGGAACTATGCTGCTGGTTGTTTTAAACTGATGTTAATATTCAAATGCCTGTTTAGCTGCAATAACTGTCTCAGCAGCTTTAAAGAACTTTGCGGAATGGGGAGCAGGGATTTTAATGTTTTCAGGTAAAAGTGCACTGGTTTCAGAATTAGGAGGTAAGTATGCCCTTGAAGTGCAAGCTGCAAGTCTGAAATGACTTCAGGATTGTAAAATGTAGATCCCTGTACGCCTAAATGCTGACCTCATGTTAACAACTGACGATGCGGAGCTATATTCTTATGCTAAAGAGCAGACATTATCCCGAGTAATCTTGGAAGCAAGGTTCTCTCTCAGAAACTTGTGACACCCAGCATTGTTAATATGCTGCATGGGTCCATAACAACCCACATCTAGCGGTTGTAGAACATGGTTTCACTCTGACGCTGGACATACTTAAGAAAATGGCTATTTAAGTATTCCAGAAATATATTTGAATTCGACCACCCGGTTTTAGTGCCAGTTCCTTGTGTGCCAGGACTTGCCACATTGTGTCCATTTTGCAAACACATGGGATACGGATATTTTATTATTTCAGTAGGTGTGAATATGTCTTCACTTGAAGAACTCTCGTTCTCCTGGGAAAACAAAGAAAGGTGGAACCTGTTGACTTTGTGCACTGCCACACCCTAATACAGTATTATTAACCCTTGTCCCTGATGTAACAGAGGGAGGTTTTGAGCTGTTTGCTGCAATAACATAAGAGGCTTATGACGTGGACAAACCCTTTTCATGTGATGGATCCAAAACCTGATTCAATAAGTGATAACATTTTGGAATTATACCGATTTATTACATACATAGACTAAATTGCATGGATTTATAAAGACTTACTTTCATGAAATGTTTTGAATAATTGTACACTCAGATTCCTTCATGTTTCACGTTTCACATCTGCGAGGGCTCTCTTACATTGCCGATGGCGCCATGGCGCCAGCACATTGTCGATTGCTCGATCACATTTGAAAAAAAATGTGAGTATTTTGTTTTTAACCGGACTCTGTGAACTACTTTTTTGTGTTGAGCAAAAGGAGAGGTTAGGACAATGTTACATGCACAATTTAGTGAGCCAACATCTACTTCACGGTAGAAAAAAAACACTTAACATGTGTCTTCTCGTAAAAGAAAACACACGAGTTCATATTTGGTAAAAGTTCTAGCAATGTCACTGTAGGGGTTTTTTCCTATCGAAATTGAATCCAAAGTGATGAGAAAAATGTTCTACGTGGCATGACGTTCTTCGATTTTTGAAAAACAAGCACGTTCTTTAAAAACGGATATTATTAGCCCCCAAGGGTAATTGCACCGCCCGTCTGTGAAACTTGCAGCATATGTCTATTCTTTCAAACATCATTCATTCGGTTTACATGCTTTTGTTGGATATATATATATATATAATTTTGATGCCAAATAAAATTCGCGATATATTATGTTATCTTACCACTCTTCGAATGTAGTTTTTCAATCGAGCTTATGCGTTACATGTATGATTAGTTTATGTTTGACTTATTAATGTAAATCTTGGAAAATAAACATTTGAACGGAATAAAACAGTCATTGTCATTAGATTAATTGTCAAATAATGTTAACAATAATAGAAATGTAGAAATAAGACTACAACATATATACGATTTATTTGTTTTGTAATTTACGCATGGAAATGAATGACAACGAGGGAAGGAGGGAGAATAGGAACGCGTTTTGCATAATCATGTATTACACACACATAACTGATATACATGAAATAAGTTTTGTTTTCATATTCCTGCTTCTATCCACAAACATAAGTGAATAAAACGAGAAATGTCTTTCATATTGGGTGATCGCCCATTAATTTTTAAGGTTTTATGCATAATAATAAACTTACACATGTAAATAGAGAACTACTTTTATACCACATGTATTGAAATAAATCATGTTTTTATTATCTTTTGTAGCCCTCATTGGCTTCAAATAAGCATTTACGATGATGAGATTCTGCAACGAAAGTACAACTCTAAATACATCAACATCATCATCATCAACAACAACAACAATACATGGAATTATTTTTAAGAAACCAGTGGATTAATATTCATTTAACCTTAACAATAATAGTGTTGTTGCATGTGCAATTGTTAGTCCTATGAATATTCCGTCGCTTTGTGAGATTTATTAGCTGGGGCAAAGCGACGCCATATAAAAAATCCTCAAAAACAGCAAAATCAAAAATGTGCAACTTTCATAATTTTAATGACAACTATCATTATATGATTTAATTCAACCCTAAAATCCAAAATCCGCAAAATTTTGTACACAATTACGCCGAAATGCATTCATTTAAGCTCTAAATCAAATGTGAACATCCCTTCACTATAGAAGACACCATTACTATGGGTAAAAATTACGAATCAACAGAGACAAAACCGAGAGTTATCGAGTAAATAACGACCGTGTTCATAATTTTGTGATAGGAAATGTTTGAATACAATATCTAACTCAGAATACTTAGATGACAATGGTCATCAGTCACAGGAATCACTCTTCTCCATTTCAGGTACTTTCCTTTGAAATTTCGTTTAAAAATAAAAATGGATTCACTATCAACCGTACTTTGAAAACGGGACCAGTGCTGTAATATGTCACCATGTATACATGGATATGGGTAAGATATTTGAAGCGATCACCTGTGCTAATTATTCGTTGAATTTTTGTTCAAAACACATTGTCATCGTAAGTTAGTTGATTTTATGGTAAAAATTGTTTGTTTCTTCTACTACAGGTAGTTTTAGGTGCATTCATTTCGTTGTATTGAGTTATAACAGCTAAACGTTCCGTCTGATTTCACTTAGGAACGTGCTATGTGTTTTTGAGGCTTTTTGATATGACGTCGCTTTTTCCAGGAAAGAAAATATCACAAAATGACTGGTACAATTATATTTCAAATCACTTTGGTGTCTTATGAATGAATAGAAAATTCAGGAAAGTGTACAATCATACATAAATAAATGCTCCGTCCATAGTTATAAAAGTATATAAATATTTTTCGTGTATTACTGCCAAGATCACTATATAGTCTCACATAAATTACTTATATGATATGAACATTACAAAATAATTACTAGAAAGTTTATTTGAAATATGCAGTCATTTTTTTTATTTGATTTTAATATAACCCTTTCATGTCAGTCCATCTAAAGTCTGATTTGATTTTGAGAAGTTGTTGGTTCACTAAGTTTTATCAGGAGAATTCTTTGGACAATGATGATCTTGAAACTGATTCTACATTGTAGTGATAAATAACGTTATTACTCAGCAGATACGCGTGCATAAAATGATATACAATGATGCCGTAAATTTTCTTGTAGCAGGTTTGATTTGATTCCTGTATGTAAATGTAACATTTGTATTGTCTGTTCATAGAAATGAAAACAGGAAGCAAAACCCCGTCCATTGTTATTCTATCGTCGAACATAATCTTGTTTTGTTATTAGATTATCCCCGGGCGTTACAGGACAGAAAACTTTGGATAGGATTTGATTTACTTGATGTTCTTTAAAACTTACTTTAATATTCCGACCATGAGATTAAAAATTCCATAATTGTGTAATAAAAAACATACAGGTCAAAATCAGTCAGGTCTTTGAGCTTACATGTATTTTCCAAAAAACAAAACAAAAAAAAACTGCAGATAATCATAGTTATTTCGTCTACTTAAATGTTTCTTTTAGACAATGGGACAGCGATGTTAGGGCAATAATTCAAATACACTTACTTTCTTCGAATCGAATAACGTTGCTACATACAAATCTTGCTCATTTCTAGGAAGGGCTCAAACTAACCACAGTTGAATGTTTAAGCACGTCGCCCAGTATTTAAAGACTCGATCATTTCAAATAATTATCAGTGGATTTTCCTAATGGATTTTCATGCTGCAATATTAGTTTTCTTCTTATGTAAACATCAGACCAGTACTTGTATTTTGAAATTATTTTGAAAAAATAATCAATGGAAAAGCTGAAATGATTATTTTGTGCAAAGGACTGAATTTGAGATATATTTTTTCGTTTGTTTGTTTATTGGATTTAACGTCTTACCAACAGTATTACAGTCATTTGGAGACTATGTCTACTCGAGACAGATCTAGTGCTGCCATATTGCAGTATCACGCCGTAGACATGAGGCATGACACCACACCCAGTTACACCGGGCTAACAAGTCCTGGAACTACCCTAATATGCTGAGCGCAAATCAATCATAACCTATAACAAAAGCTATGAATATTATGATCCAAAGGTCTACTGTGACAAGAGGAAGAGTTGAGAACTTCGTGTAATGTATAGATTAGAGAATCATTATCTCGACCTTTCTTGTCTGTTAAGGTTTGGTTGGAAAATTGGTCAGAGGTCAAGGTTATTGGCGTTATGATTTCACAACTGAACTATTCCGAGACTAAGGACATTCTGAACATTCCGGTTTTTAAGCCGGATCATTGGGCGTCCCCAACTTATTTTCCCCCAATTGTTGCATCGGGTATATGTAGATAGCGTAGTACGTTTTTCGATATCATCCCCATGTTTAAACTTTTATTTTCTGCTATTCAACAGATCATCGGACATTTTAGACCATATCTGCTTCACATACATTAATGAACACATACACACACACACATCTTTAGCCGTGTCATCTTCAACACATTACATGTCATCAGCAATTACTATCTAATTATCATAACGTGAAAAAATTATTCAAATGTCCAATGTGAGTGTCTGTTTGTGAAAAGATGGATACTTTCATCTTAATAATTTAATTTCGACATTTACTGAATGTGGTTTTAAGATCATACATTATCCTCGATTATTAAGCTAATATTTGTGAATCAGATATAATGCAGGCAGAATGATGATGGGTGATTTATTGTATTTTACATTCTTAAACACTAAATTATTTAAAAAATATTTTCACTTATTTTAACTTATGGTGAAATAGATGTTAAGAAAGACCCGTATATCCCCATTTCTTTGAGGGTAGTGGCATATTTGTTTTTAGCAAATTAATCATTATTATTATTTGATATCAAATATTATTTTAATCTTAATTGAAATATGAAACCAAATCTGCATACGACTCGAAAGACTTTACTTCACACAGAAAATATGTTGATGAACACAATTAGATAAATAGTACACTTAAAGAGCAATTCAGTCCAAGATCGTTCATATGTCATGCCAGTAAAGGTTCAGCATTTACCAAGCCTTCTAATGCAATGAAATGAATACAAATCTTCAATCCTACTGTTTATTATATTTCTAACATTTTTGAAGTCTAGAAATACATGCACTTACGTTTGCTCTTCAATATCGAAATACTTACTGTTCTTTTTTTCAATTAACTTCAGGATTTAAAAAAAAAAACGAGTATCTTTTATCAGAAAGTTCAATATGACATTTGACGCTGGTGTCATATCTTTATGACCAGATCTTTGTCTTAGAAAACCTATGTAATTATATTTTGTTAAATGTTACAACATTATATCAAATCTTCCACAATGCTATGAAAATATCATAGGATGATTCAGAAATTTTTGGGGGAAGCTGAACGTTAATGAAATCTGAGGTATAATAAAACATGTCTGTCATAACCTCATTTATATCAGAAATATAACGTAGCCCACGGCATTGTTTCCTGTTTTGTGAAACATTTGAAACGCTGTCAAAGCAAGCATTTAAGTTTTTAATTCACTTTGTTCCGAAAAGCTATCCTACTAAATTCAAATTGAGTTTGTAACGTTGCATGTTTTTCCAATTCCTAGTTAGTTATAAAGACAATCATTTTGATCAGTGGTGAAATAATGAGATTAAATTACAAGGCAATTTCACAATCCTGGAGAGAGGTAAATATACTATAAGGGACATTGCATTTATAAAACTACGGTCGATTACTTGATGACAGAAAATTGTTTAGAATAAAGTATAGGTTAAAATTAGAAGAATACAACAAAATTGAATATGATAAAGGGGCTATGACTCAAAACAACACATGCATTAAATGTATTTAACATAGTTGCTTTCAAATTCAAAATTATTCCACTAAAATATTGCGAAACTTTAATTGCAGCTTTATACCAATTAAGCGTGTGGATATTGATGAATTTAGATTTGTTTGTTAACGAGATGAATTAAAATCTCAGCTATTTTGAACTAAAACTAGGTAAATGATTTTAACTTAGTCAAATAACACTGATTCAATGGGTATACAGTGAAGTGAAAGAATTTGCCATTTTTTCCCGTTTAATTTATCCTACATAGTAATTTTCTGAAATGTTCATTACTTATTTCATATGCTTATCTACATATTTAGAATAAAACCTCATGCAATCCCTTTTTTGTTTTATTGTTTGTTTAAATGATTTAAATTATGACCAATCCCGATGCCTTAAATGTTATCAATATCGATACAATAGCTGATGTCAGAAGCAAACATATGCATTGTTTCAATCTGTTTTTAGTATAATTTATTTTCCTGCCTTTAAACGGTGTCGAATATGATGATTATAAATGCCCCTTTCAAATTGTAAAGTTCAGAATTATCGTGCCCTAATATAAATTTTCTTTACAATATTCTGATAGTTTACGGTCTGCTGTTTATTTACATGGTTTTCTATAGAAATCGAATCTAACATT
Organism: Solen grandis; assembly: GCA_021229015.1. Lineage (NCBI taxonomy): Eukaryota > Metazoa > Mollusca > Bivalvia > Adapedonta > Solenidae > Solen > Solen grandis. The sequence continues at coordinate 70,231,050 of CM037782.1, forward strand.
CTCTATACCACATTACTTTAATTTTATGGCTGCCATATGGATAGAATCGGTAGAAACATCTAAACAATTCTAAAATAGTGTGCGTCTCGATGTCTAGCAAATCTCAGTTCATTTAAAGCACAGGAAATTGATCAAAAGAAAAAAAATCAGTTATACATATTTCAATGTCAGTTTTTTTTTCGTTTTTTCTTTATGTTTTAAATCTTTCAGAAGTTCTTCCCTTATAAGAATGTAATGTGAGACATATAAAACAATAAAACTGCTAGTTTCCAGAAACAAGAATTCTTTACTATCTGAAGTTTGTTCTATCTAATAATGTATGATGAAGCACTGAGCAATGCGAGGAAATGCTATTCTATTTTTATAAACAAAACATCAGTAGAACCCCGATGCGGGATGATCGATGTCTTTACATTTATAACGATTTGTCATAATTTATTAATTAAGACACATATCCACGACCTAAATACTTAACGTGCCAAAAATATAGACCATTTCGCTCAGAAATGAGACGTAAACCTACGTAAATCAACAAGCACACCCCGAACACCTAATATACATGCTGGTGTATAATTCAACAAATTGTTCAATGGGAAATAAACATAAATTTTAGATTTTTCACTGATTAGTCAATTCAAATCAGCGAATTATACCGGGCATTGCCGATCATGTGGTGAAACGGTTTATTTGAAGAATAAGGGGTCACGAAATTAAATAGAGAGAGAGAGAGAGAGGGGGGGGGGGGGCGCTTCTGATGGGTTCGAACCAGAAGACAGAAGACACTATTAAAATAGGAAGTGTTTATATACCTGCACTGTGACTTAAAATAAAACAATGCTGCAGGTACTCTTCTAAATACGCTCATTCTATTTTGTGTTAGATTTTATGACTGAAACAGTCGGAATAGTAACACAAATATAAGCATTTCCAAAAATGCTAAAATTCGCCGTTAGCCAAATGAAAAGAAAGTTACACTGTGACATAAAAGGGAAATCATGTGTCAAAGTGCTTGCAGTTGAAGGCGGGGTTCATAGCTTAGAAATGATATCATGTTTGGTTCAGCATTAATCAACGACAAAAAGAAAATTGGCTACATGATTTGTAAATGTCTTATACCGTACCAAGAAAGTTTAAAGTCCCATACCGTACACTCTATACCGACACACTGGAAATTATCGATAGTGCTGAAGACTTGTACAGACAATGACAAAACAACCAAGTTCCTTATAGTTAAATTGCATGATACTTTTACTTATATTATAATAGATCATGTCTGGTTCAGCATCAGCAACGTAAAAAAACGAAGGGGCGTACTTCAATCCAATCTGCACAATTATGCGCCTACCAGTCTAGCACAGTCTAGCAACATGAACTTCAGGTAGCCTATTAACCAGTCCAGATGTCTAAGCTTTCAAAACAGTTTCCCAGAGCTTGTTCCCGGTAATCTAATCTGTTCATTTTTACTGCGACCGACTAAGAAGGAACCTGTTTAACTATTACGTCAGCGGTGCGGGAGTAGAAAGGTTGCTTTCTTTCTCGATGGTATAATATCTCTGCCATGGGCCGGCGATAATTACACAACCTAGAGGTTAAAACACTTTTCACTTTAGCAACAACATAGGATGGCCATAATTGTATAAAATTTATACTATGTTTTGTTCAATACAGTAACCTATTATAGCGCACAGAAACCTGAATGAATGTAATTATGCAAATTTTAAGTTCGGGCAACTTCACTTTCATTGGCAATCACTGGTATAATCTATTTATCAATTTTCCTTTAACATGACTTAATTTAAACAGAGCAAAGAAATATAAGCACGAACTGACCAAGAAAATGACTTTGCTGATCAAGAAAGTAAGACAACAATTTGGGTTGTTTGTGGGTTTCTTTTATGCTTATTGTGTGTGAAAAATATCGTATTCGAGGCAAATTGAGAAATTCTAGCTTTTGTTTGTTCCCACTGGCTGGATATCTTTTTGTTAAATTTCCTCTTGTTTGTCGACGAAAATCTATTTAGCCCAAATTGCCTAAGTTAAGTCACTTGCCATTCTACGACTTGGACGTCATAATAAACATTTCCACTTTAGGCTCTGTATTTTAATATTGGCTTCAAAATAACAGCCGAGTAAAGCATTTCTGTGGGCGTGCAATAACGATACACGATCCACCAGAATAAAGAATGATGATGTTATGTGATTAGTAATCATAAATAAGATCGACGCGTTTCATGAATTAGTCTGACATGGAGAATTATAAATCAATCATGCCAATGTGTCTTTTATATATCTACACTATAATATATATCTTGCATGACAATTCAATTTTTCGCGAGTTGATGGGGCAAAACTGTATTTGTTCTGTAATTCATATTGCTGTTGCTTTTTTTTTTCTTTTCTTTTTCTAAGGAACCATACTAGTAATTGTTTCGCCACAATATATCTTTGGAATTAAGCATTTCAGACGAATGCATATAAATAAATAATAGGGCAGTGCCATTGTAACAGTCAAGTTTTTCCCCAGTCAGTTTCTTCCCCGGGGAAAAATCTGACTAGTCAGTTTCTTCCCCACCCAGTCAGTTTTTCACCCCTCTTTTTTTTAAAGGTTTCTGAGGTGGGGAAACTCTGGACAAGTCAATCCCCCCCCCTATCTAATATATTGTGCATGATGGTGGGGAAATTCTGGACTAGTCAGTTTTTCCCCCCTGTCATGTTGATTGTGCGTTATGGTGTAGAAATTCTGGTTTTTCCAATATTCTTGTGTAATGGTGAAATTCTGGCCTGTCAGTTTTTCCCCCCCTGTCGTAAAGATTTTGCGAAACGGTGGGGAAATTCTGGACCAGTCAGTTTTTCCCCCCTATCCAATATAATGTGCGTTTTGGTGGGGAAATTCTGGCCTAGTCATCCCCCCCCCCCCCCCGTCATTTAGATTGTATCCCCCCTTCAATATATTGTGCATGAAGGTTGGGAAATTCTGGCCTAGTCAGTTTTTTCTCTCCAATAAATTACTTGTGTAAATAGTGAAAATCTGGCCTTGTCATTTTTCCCCCCTGTCTTATGTATTGCGTGTGATGGTGGGGAAATTCTGGACCAGTCAGTCCCCCCCCCCCCGTCATTTAGATTGTATTGATTTTGAGGAAATTCTAAACCAGTCAGTTTTTACCCCTGTCGTGTTTCTGGCCTAGTCAGGTTTTTCCCCCTGTCATTTAGATATCATTTTGATATCGTATTGATAATGGGGAAATTTTGGACCGATCTGTTTTCCCTCCCCTATCCAATATATTGTGCTAGATGGTGGGGCAATTCTGGCCTAGTCAGTTTTTTCCCCCTTCTTGTTTTTTGGGGGGAAATTCTTGTTTAGTCAGTTTTTCCCCCGTCATGTAGATTGAGCATGAAGGTGGGGAAATTCTGACCTAGTCAGTTTTTTCCTCCCTGTCAGGTAGACTGTTCTTAAAGGTTGGGAAATTCTGGCCTAGTCAGTTTTTCCCCCTATCTAATATATTGTGCAAGATGGTGGGGAAATTCTGGACCAGTCATTTTTGTCCCCCCTGTCATTTAGATTGTTGGGGAAAACCTTTTTATTAATTTGTATCCAAAGGTCCTGAATTTCTCCACCATCACGAACAATCTAAATGACAGGGTGGGGGGGGGGGGGGGGGGGACTGACAGGTCCAGAATTTCCCAACCTTCATTCACATTCTAAATGGCTGGGGGAAAAAACTGACTAGACCAGAATTTCCCCACCTTCATGCTCAATGTACATGACAGGGGGGAAGAAACTGACTGGTCAAGACTTTTCCCAACATCTCGCACAATATATTAGATAAGGGGTAAAAAACTGGTCCAGAACTTCCCCACAATCACACGCAATATTTAAGATACGGGGGAAAAACTGACTAGACCAGAATTTCCCAACCTTCATTCACAATCTAAATGGCAGGGGGAATAACTGACTAGACCAGAATTTCCCCACCTTCATGCTCAATGTATTTGTAATTGAAATACTAGTACGTTTATAAATGATAAGATATGACTAATGTTTGAAATGTTTGTATCTAAATCAATAACAACCTCCTTTTTTACACTAAGAAATTACTTAGGAAAACCTAATGTCCTTGAAAATGTCTGAATGAGCTCTTGCGAGATAGTGAAAAGAATGTGCGCGCGTGTGTGTGTGTGTGTGTGTGAGAAGCTAACTTAAAGTATATTTACACTTATATAAATTTGATATTTTAATGTGGTAGTTCAAAATAAGGAGTGTTATACCCCAGTTCTGATTACCAGCGGAGAATACCCCTTGCCCCTTTTTTACCAAGTATACATGATTATCTGTTTCACGGATATATATTTCAGGATACACTCGTCAAACATGTTCATGAGGATATACTCGTTATAACATGTTCATAGAAAGAAACGTTAAGAAATTTATTAATTAATTAATCCATATATTAATTATCTATTACTACGCGTGGTTTCACTGATCACCAAATAGTTGATTAATATTCATAATTCAGATCCTATTCAGTGTGTACAGTTCACCCAGTGTTATGAACAGTACTCTCTCTATTCAACGTGTACCGTTCAGTGTTCACCCAATTTTATGAACAGTACCCACCCTATTCACTGTGTACTTCGTACCGAATTAGTTTCTTAGAAATGTGAGCACTTCTTCCTTAAAGTCTCATCTTATTCAGTAAGCAATGCCCACTTATTGAATGACTAATGCTAACTTATATCAGTAAGTAATGATCAATAATTCTTGTGACTTATACTCACCCATTTTTAATGATTCCAGTTAGAACACCTTAATAATGAATACCTTTTCCCAAATCTCACTATTTAGTTAATAATGAACAACTTTTTCAGCGAGTAATGCCCACTTATTCGAGTTAACAATGAACACATTTTCCAGCAAGTAATATTCACAAATTTGAGTTTATAATGAACAGTTTTTTCAGTTTTTCAGTGAGTTATGCTCACCAATTTGAGTTTATAATGAACACCTTCTTCAGGTTTCAGTAAATAATGCTCATTAATTTGAGTTTATAATGAACACCTTTTCATATTTTCAGTGAGTAATGCTCACCAATTTAAGTTTATTATGAACACCTTTTTTTCAGTGAATAATATTCACTGCTTCAGTGCATCTATAAAACTGTAAGCATATGCATTTGAAATCAAATATAAAATAAAGTAAGGAGCGAGATGTTTATTACTCCTCATGGCAACGCTATATCTATCTCAAGTAGACCTAGTCTCCAAATAACTGAAATACTGTCGGTGGGACGATAAGCCCAACAAAATTTGCACTGTACCAGAGGAATTCATTAGTATAGATCCAGGTACACTTCAGTTATTGATCCCCTACCGGTGTTTACACCGGAGGGGACTATAGGTTGCTTCCGTCTGATGTCCGGAAATCTGGATCCTTGGATAACTTAAACACCGTTTAAGACATTGTAATAAACTTGGTTTATGAATAGATGGCCGTATGGAGATTCTGCACATCACTTTTTTTTATTTCTCGGACCAATATTCTGGTTGCTGTGATAATGGAACAACAGAAGGGGACTCATGTGTTGCGTGCAACACCAGTTACTTGTTCAAATGGTCCAGGCTCCTTATTGATGTTAACACCATACAAACAAAATGGGATCTCTCCATACTTTGCGTACTAGTTGTTGTCGCTGCAACAGTTAGTCATGCTAATTACTGGTGGAGGAAGACCCCGTAGAACTACCGACCAATCACAAGCCAGCTGAATTTGAATGACAATTCATACATTTTTTTTTTCCATTTTTAAAGTGATGGTCAATTATAAGATATGAAGTAATAAAGGTATGTGAGATTCTAGACCCTAACATCTTATTGTAATTGGATACCTATTTACTGTTGCGCTCAGTCATTTATCTCACTCGGCGATAAAGGCAACACCTGTGTGTGTGTGTGTGTGTGTGTGTGTGTGTGTTAAGAATACAATCATTTACACAAAAATGCGTTTCATACATAATAATATATGATATTATATGATAAATAAGTAAGATGAATGACAAGTTTTTGAAATGAGTATATGTAGATCCTTTATTCTCCTTGTATTTAGTTACGCCAAAATATGAAATATGCAGACAGGTTGGGAACAGAGTTGAAATTGAACCTACATTCAGCACGTATTGGTCGACCTGAAGCCTGCCATTGATTTCAAGATGTTGGTTGTTTTTGTAGCTCTGTTATTTACTAGCAACACTTTGAAAATTGCGTGCTAAAATCAAATCAAAAGGATAGCTGACATAATTGTGTCGATTTGAAAGCTATGCCAATCAATTACGTGCAAAATAATAATATTCGTGTCTTAATTTTGCAAGTTCTTCAATTACCTGGAAAAACATAAAACAAATGTGATTGAGTATTTACTTGATTCTTCGGAAAATAATGACTGGAAATTTATTGATAACAAAGTCAGAGCCAGCATCGACTATTCTTTCCCAACATTTTTCTTTAACAGTTAGGGTATGAATATTGTCATATTTTTTGTAGTTGCTTTTAATCTGATTTTTGTTTCTTTTACTGTGATTAATGGTGATAATGATAATATCACAAACAATAAAACCCATTTCTATCGCTTTTAATCGTTAATTGTGACCACGACGTTTCAGTGACATTAGCATTTCAATGAATTTCATGTTATTTGCTTGTTGTTCACATTGATTTGAAACAAAAAATTTAAAAAAACAGGGTTCATGCTCATGTTATTTGAACACATGAACACGTCACCGTTTATTTAAATATTTCAAATTATTGTGAATTACTTTTTTTTTCAAAATGAGTTTTCAGTCTGCTTTATTAGATTTCTTATGTAAATATTGTGTGGGAATTATATCTGATTTCCTAACAGAAAATAAAAATCTGAATATATGTCATTGTAGTTCATAATTTAATCAATAGAAAATACTCTAAACACTACTCGGTAAAATGTCTCAGAAATATTACGAAACATGTTTTACACGCATATGAAAACAACACAATTTGACATATTTCATGAAATACCTGAGCAGTATTTTTCTACATATTTTTTGTCTGTAAATTAATGATTGAAATATTCCTGCTTAAAAGTCCTTGCAGTTCATCTTTGAAACTAGTGGCAATTTTATGTTAAGATCTGTTTGACATTGTCGGCGCATTATTACGATTTATTTCACAAGAAAATATTGTTCTTTGCAAAAATACAACCAATATTTAATATCAGTGCGTAAAGGACAGAAACCCGAGAATTTAGGAAATTGTCTAAGATAAAATTGGTTTTCCGTTATTGATATATAATCTAGATATGATATTATAACTACATGTTTCCGACAGGTGTAGGTGTCTAATTATGGTTGTTAGATGGTTACGTCACGTGGTTGTAATGAAAATGCAGATACATGATGTGTCCTACGATGGTCTCTCTCTCTCTCTCTCTCTCTCTCACTACGTGCAAAATATGCATAAAATTATGTATGAACATATGTCTTTGTTTGTCAAAAGTCATTTTTATAGCATTTATTTTGTTTACAAGTTTATATTCATGTACCTGAAGAAAATAACAACATTCCCGTTCTAACTAAATGCAGTTGCAGGGTTCATTGCAACTTCATATCAAATACAACTACCTTTCTTATGTCCATTCAAATTAAAAATATACTTAAGTACGTTGAAGCATGAACACCATAGTAAGCGTCTGTCTTCATAGTGAGCTACTCTAACCTTGATTGATTACCTTTAATCCTGATTTTGGATATACAGTCAGGTGACCAAGGATTAAGAAATAAACATGTGGCTCATGATATGCTCAACTCTCTGTCCCATAATGGTCGTATTCAAGACAAATAGCCTTCATCCAGTTTACACTCAGACTGAGCGCTGCCATGTAGCGTACCTAGTCCATGGTCGTGACTGGAGGATCTGTGTCCGACGGTCTCCCTGGGTCTCTATCAAATTCTGACTCTAGACCCTTGACTGGCCAGCTGTATATACTGGCCAGAAGCCATGCACAACACAGCCAAACAAAAACCATATGCATCATACAACAACAAACATATAGGGACTAACACAGAAGGTATAAGCGACATTTCAATAGTTGTGACAGACCAGAACAACATGTTATTATCACTTACGGTAATTAAGAGGTTAGTATACAGGGCGCCGTGGTCCAGTGGTAATGTATCCGATTACGGATCCGAAGGTTGTGGGTTCGAACCCCATTGGAGGCAAGAACTCTTCATGATCTTCCCGGGCGCAAAGTACTGGTTCAACCCAGGAACCGTCGAGAAGGATTAGTATAAGTTGTAAGAACTTGTTTCCCAATCGACGTAAAATAAATAAGTTTAAACTAAGAGGTTAGTAACAGTGACGCAATCTGACTTAATAAAACAATAGCGTCTAACATCTCCTCTAAGTAGCATATTTTCTTGATTGTCTAGCATGTGTGTTTTCATATTCTGAAACACCATCGATGTTCTGTTAAATTTGACGTAATACACAAACAACAACAAAAAATCTTGCAAAATGACAAAACATCTTTACAGTTTGTTTTCCTCCAGTTCCTATTGGAGTTGTGATGAGTATATAATTCCTTCACTTGACATCATCATTCATTTATATGTAGTTTGGAAAGCTTTCTGTATATTTTCAATGTAAATATATTCATGTCTCTTACATAAGTCGTTACTGATAACTTACTTCTACATACTAGACAATTCAGTAATAGATAAATATTATTTTATATTTGAGTATCCAAAACAGAAACGATTTTCGATTGTGCTCAGATGCCAAATTCATATTGAACAAGTCCATATATTATTCACCGTCCCCGATGACCGAGTGGTTAGAACATCCGCCTTGGAAGCGGGACCCCCGACCACGAAATGCCTAAATAGTATTTGTAGCTCCCTGCTTTGTGACCTCAAGTAGACGTCAAAAATACTGTTGAAGGTTCAACCAAACAAACAACCATAACATTTTCTTTTCTTTTCATATTTAAAATTATTTCGCATCGGTATTAAAACTAATATGTTGCGAAATTTAAAGTTTAAATGTTTTAAGTATCTAGGATCTAAATTGTTTACATTATCTAAAAATGATTATATAAATTGCTGTGAATATTTTAATTAACGTTTTAAAGTGATAGGTGCATGTTCTGACCTCAATAACAATGATATGTAAAGAAAGTGCAAAAAGCAGTATGGGTTAAGACAAATATAACGAATACAACAAAACCTTCAGCAACAAAACCACAGCAACATCAGAACTGACAATAATAGAAAAAACCCCCAACCAAAACCGGAAAAAAAAAAAACACCAAATAAACAAACAAATAGAACAATGAACACAAACCCTAAACGACAAAGGAACTAGCCGCAACAGAACGAGATGTAGCAACAGTAGACCCACCTGCATCAGAACCACATAAAGCAGAACAGGCAGCAGCAACAACAGTACAAGCAGCAGCAGAACAAGCAGCAACAACATAGTAGCAATAATAATTATGGTGCTTCGTGATAAATGATATCAAGCTTGCCAGAAGGCAAAAATCTTCAAAAACCAAATTATTTTCTGTCCAATTGTTAGAAAATAAATGATGTTAAACCTTCAATCCCTTCTTAGTAATTTCCTTAGTGTTGTTTGATAAAATTTTATTCGAAATGATGATGAATGTCAAATATTACAAATCATTCCTGAAAAGGATTTCAGATTTTTTGTTTTCCTAACAAGGCAATATTTTTTCAAGCTGTGATTGCATGAGCATGTTCGACAAAAATCTTTTCACTATTCTGTTAATTTGTAGCCTGGTCACTCTTCTGTCTCCAGGGTAAAGTTTTCTCATTTTCCTGGTTACAGTAATCACGGATCGGCTTTCCTAATACAATTTTATGATGTCCTGTTACTTTCCATGGACAACGCCATTTGGAAAATAACAACTTTAAATGACGTTATGTATGATATAACGTCAAAGAACTCCCGTAATTTATATTACATACAAAATGATGATATTTCTTGGTTATTTAAGTGTAAACAGTGTAATGATATATGTATTACAGGAGAAAACCCAGTTATTTGAAAGTGTATCGCGAATTATGAAACACCCTGTATGTACAGTGTTGTACACAAATCATGGTACTGTAAAATCATTTATTTTCGTTGACATTAAATTTCGCTTTAATCAATTTTGTTGGTACATATATTCATGGAACCATGTTCTAGAAAACATGAGGTCTATGAAATAAACAGTTTTCGTTGGGATAAAAATTCGTAGATAAAGTCATTCACGAAATTAACGAAAATTAGTTTCCCATGAAAATTAATGATTCTACAGTATATAACGTGATACAATGATAAGCTAAGTACATGTTAACCGAATTTCCGGAAAATGCACTGGAATTCGTGTACCCCTGACAAAAGTAATCAATCATTTATTTCACAAATGATTTATGAATATACACATGACTAGAGAAAGAAGAGGATTATAAAGATGAAGAATAGAGACAAAAGATGGAGAAAATAGAAATGGGTAGAATGAAGAGATCTGAGGGAAGAGATATAGCAGAGAAAGGATGTAAAGAGCGAAGGGAGAGAAAGATGGATGGGGGGGGGGGTGAGGGGTTAAGAGAACATGAATAATTAAAGGGGATGGACCTAAGCCAACAAAATGGAAAACAGAGGGCAGGACCGACCTAAACTTGCAAGTCAGTGAAAGTAGACTGGTTCTATTTTTAATATATAGGACAAAGATGACAAGCTTCAAATAAGGTCAGTATTGATAACAATGCGTTTCTATTAGGCATCTGACCAGTTAGATTTCTGATACGTTCTACATACTGGACATTACAAAAGATTTCAACTTTGTGAACACTTCTAGCTTAAAAAAAACAAAAACAAAAAAAAACCTTGGCTGGATGATATCGTGCAAGATAAGAAAATATATGGGTTTACCTGCATTTATGTTCGTTCACTGTTTAAGGCTAAAGGACAAACATGTGAGAACCTTATAAAATGGCTAAACAATGCATAATTACCGTTATAAACAATGGTTGATGGTTGAATTATGCTCGAACAAACACATTCAGACCACAAAACTATTACATATATCGACAGGTACTTCATCCTAAGGCCTTGCCTGACAATAGTTACATATTATCTCATCTCTTCAACTAGACTTTTCACTAAAAGTGACATTAAATAACAGGACATATTTTTGTGTCCTCGTCAACCAAGGGTAGGTAACTTTAGTCTGATGCCAGTAATACCAGGATTGATTTCGATCATTCCCCTTGGTCATTGTTCTAAATAAATCAAGTCGCTTAATCAATCCACAGGTACTTGAGGACAGGACTCAAGCTGTGCCCCCCCCCCCACCTTCTCACACACACACACACACACACACACACACACACACACACACACACGAAACGCTTTGAATTTAGCGGTTTTCAACTTTAATTCGCCATTTATATTGAGTTTATGTATCAAAATATTCACATCCAAATAAATCTAACGTTTACTATCCATGTCTTTATAAATAAAAAAAATCACTATATATAAAACAACAAGGTAACCAACTTCAGCAGGATACTGAAGAGCACCCATCAGGAATTGGTGTTAAAATATCTATGAAAAATGTGCCCATCGGTAATATTGGCGAGTTCCCACTGTCAACGGATAATTTTCCTTCATAACTGTTCAAAAGAAATACAAATATAATTATTTCTAATGTCTAAAATGTCAAGATTTCGAGTGGGGATTTAGTGATTTAACTCCATTCGAACCTCGATCAACGTAAGTGAACCCAAAACGATATCTATGAGGTCAGCGCTGCGATTTGTTTATGTACAGAAGGGAACGGTAAGAGTATTCCGAAGATATTTTGTTAACAACTATTTTCGGAACACTCTTACTTTCCCGTTCTTTATCAAATACAATCGCAACATCTTTTTCTCAGTCTGAGTTGACCTTCGTGGGCGATGACGTCATAGATGTCATTTTGGGTTCACTTCCGTTGATCGAGGTTCCATTCGGTTAAAAGTAGAAATTTAGAAATTTCAGGCATTTAAAATGATAATATCTGTATTTCATGTGAACAGTTATGAAGGAAAATTATCCGCTGACAGTGGGAATTCCCCAATATTATCGATGGGCGCATTTTCATTGATTTGTTGACACTTATTCCCGATGGGTGCCCTCTGGCATCCTGCTGAAGTTGGTAACCTTGTTGTTTATTATGTATAGACTATCGTGATTTTTTTTCTTATTGATAAAGACAGGGTCCTGTCCTCAAGTACCTGTGAATCAATCTGGCGTTCATAAGAGTAAAACTGGTACCTCAATTGAGAGAGATAATGAGTTAAATCTAAGAAGGCGAAATGCATAAGTCATCGGCAGTGGTACAAATAATGGAAAGATTCATGTAGTTGATTGCGGTATCGTGTCACTTGTTTACGTTATGAGACTGCAATATGGTAGCACTATATACTATACCTCCAAATAATGTGGTCTTACAATACTTAAAATACTGTTTCCAAACTGAGAGATTGCTGATTTAATATAAAAAATGGCCAGATAGCAGATATGGAGGTCATGGATTCAATTTCGGACGTGACATATCGTAATCGTAAAAATTGATACTGGTATAGAATCCCTTGTGTTTGGAGCTCAACAAATATAAGGGTAATTGCAGGACAACATGAAACGATGCCAGGATAATATGTAACTAGAGCAGGTAAGATGGCACCTGTATATAGTGTAATGTCATATACACAGCAGTTTTGAAGACATAGTCATAATGAAATGCCATTAAGAGTCTTCTGAGTAAGTTAAGTTGCATATCATATTAACCATTATTCAGAATTCATATGAGACCTCCTACAATAAGTTGAAATACTCGCAGTTAGCTGGCTATAGCCATTTGCTATTTCAATGAAATTGACATTGCTTTAAAGCAGCTCGTTCACTGATGGTCATTGAATAAGAATTTGATTTTAACTATGTGTGTATTACGTCTATCAATACTAATCTACAGACGTAATGTCACCCAATGCAACCATCCGTTATCGTAAAAAATGGGCATTTCCCCATCACAGACAATGCCATCACAGACTGTGTTGGAACTATGTTTAGACTGAGACTAACTAAGACTTCACAAACATTAACGAGGGAGAGTAGATATTTTGTATTTCTACCGATCATCTGTGACAAAGGTGCGTTAAGGTAAAGTCCCTGTAATAGTTCCGCTACATCTTGGACCACTTAACATCTACCAAGATAACTGAGGTACTCTAATGAAACAATGGGAAACCTTGCTATTTTCCGTGAAAGGCCATGAGGTATGAAATATAGAGCAACCATTACAGTGACTTTTCCTAAAACCGTGAAGCTTTCGATCAAACGCACGTGACTTAATAACGCATGATTCTTTCTTCAGTAAAAATAAATGGCACATTTGGGATTTAGTGGTGTTTTGCATTATGATCATACATTCAACTGTTTTAGTAATTGTGAAAAGGAGACAGCCTGATCAAGAAACAAGGGTAAAAGTTTTGTTTACTAATGGGGTGCCGGTGTTACTGAATGTACGAGTAATTGTTTAAATATTACTCGTCAGTTTAACCCCGTGTTCATTAGTTAATTACATCAATTTATGGATAACACATTCAAATATCTGCTCTGTTTGAGTTTGAAACTTGGGCAAATTAAGAACTTAAGTTATTCTAATGTCACATAAATCAAGAAATTTCGTAGTGCGTTATACTAACTTAATGCATTGCATATTTACACTGGATTTTGCACCATTTATAATAAGTCCTAGCTATACAGGGACCATCACTAACTTGTAAAGAAGCCGTGGTCCAGTGGTACCATATATGACTGCTGATCCAATCCAACCCAGTATTTGTTGAGAGAGATAAGTGTTGTGTTCTTCTGAAAATCACTTTTCAGTATCATACAAACCATTCAACTCAAAATAGCGACATGTTATACAATCTACAATTTAATTTCGTCAACTTTAGAGACAGCCTTCAATATATAAAATGATCAAATAATAAAATAACCAGCGGGATTGGAGTTTCATATTCATCACATATTGAACAATTTTTAAACTGCGAAGCGCATGCATGAACCTGAACTGAAACTAATTAGTGAAGCACTGGCGTGTCATTTCAATATTGATTTATCACACAGCGATTATAGTTCATAATGAAACACGTCGTTTAAGAGAAAAACACTTATAAATTCATAAACAAAAGCCATTATCTATACATATTTCTGATGTACCTCAGAAAAGTATTTTAGAACATATTGTTCATAAAGAATGTTTTCAACATGCAGTTGACACAAGACTGAATGTGATATAACATCCAGCCAACATGTGTATCATTCTTTTCTTCTGTTTTCTGATCGCGTAGCAGTCTTCCAGCGTTTTTAGCGCGTTGACTTATTATTTCAATTTGTTTTAAAATGACTTTTTTCTTTTGCCTTCTCTTTTTCTTTGAAGTAATAAATGTGAATGGTCTGGCCCTATAAGACATTCGAGCTCACAATAAGTAGAGCTTGCAATAAGTAGAGAAACTCAGATATGGATGTATCTAGCATTTTGTATTTTTCAGATCCCATTTAGTATTAACCACAGTTAATACAGTTGGTGATAATTGTGTGTTAAAACAGTTTAGAAAAAAGATGTTTTATACATTCCTTCTTTCTTCTTTAGTTAAACGGTCTACCACTCTGATTGTCCTTGATTTATACCAGATCATCTGGCTTTGTTCAAATGTCACCCACAATACTTAGCGCCAAATAATTGTACTTAGTTGCGAATTTCACCAATCTTTCTTCTCCTATAAAAATATACTGAACAAGTATTGATAGTTATAAAGGTGATGATGTATGTCAACTTTGTCTTGTAGGTCG
>CM037782.1:70246083-70296083 GCA_021229015.1 Solen grandis
TAAAACAGGGATGGTGGAATGCGTTCTACCTGGTATAATAATTCAAGTATTTCTTTGCGCTAAGTATTTTTTATCGAACCTGTTTATTTTTTTTTTTTCAACGCTGTTCAGGTTAAAAACGGAGATATAACGTGTTAAAGGGATGCAACACAAATTAATTTCTCGATATCTGCATTTACTTAAAGTGCATTGAAGTTGTCAGAAATGCAATTATATGACTACAGTCAGGAAATCAATTGATATCTGAATCATCCTTTAACAATTTCGGTTTGATAAAAATGAAATTCTAATAATTTTCGAAATAACAAACTTCCATTTTACATATGTGTTGACAAATAAGTGCTTGTTAATTCTCATGGAAAATGAGGCCCCACGTTGTCATTGAGTTACCTTGAATAATTTCAAAATTCTCCCCTCCAGTGAAACAAATAGTTACAATACAATAACTGTAATTTGCACAATTCATCACTTTACATCAGTCAAAAATGCCCAAATAAAATGATAAAAATAAGGCCCTATGGGTTGCTAGTTTCCTTTTATATTCTAAAATATTAAATTTCAAAGTGTTTCTTTCCTGAAACCAATTGTCCGAATTTAATTTTATTTTTGCTCAAATGATCTCCCTATGCCTTTACCGTAATTATTGAAACAAAGTTGGTCCCGTTAAATATTTAACTTCAAAAAGGTTGGCTATGTTTCTTATGTGAAACATAGGTCATATGTGATCAAAATGCCAGATGTCCAATTTTGAATCTGGTTACATTTGAATGTCACCAGGTAAAATCCATTTTATTTAGGCGGATATTACTCAAGTGAATAATTAGTTCCATCATGCCTCTCGTGACAAAATACTGATTAATATCGCTTCTCAAGCTGTAAAAAGAAATATTGTTCCTTTAGATAATTTAATATGGATTTTGAATTTTCTAGTCATGTTTTTTATGTTTATTCACATGAAATTTTCAGAATATAATGCATTATAAACAATGTTTGTTGCAACATTATCTTTACAAAACTGCTTTAGTATTTTGGCTCCAATATGGAGATAAGTGGTGGTAAATCCGATAAATTTAAAACGAGAGTGCGACACAGTCTCGATGTCTAGCAACGTTCGAATTCTGTCCACAGGAATCGACCCCCAAAATATAGGCTCGATTTCCTTTCATTTTAAATTTTACAGACGGTTTTCTCTTATAAGCGCGCACATAAAACACATATGAGACACATAAAACAATAGATCTGCTCACGACATGGCACAAGAATACGTCATCTCAAGCCTTGTTCCATCTAACAACGTTTGATGAATGGAATCATTGCGAAGAAATACGAATATGTCTCTGTCATTCTACTGGAGTAAATATCATATTAGTGGAGTCACGTTTGAAAAAAAAACACGACTATGCTACAATTCCTTAAGCGCATTAACATGAAATACTTGATTTGAAGGATAGGCTCATGGGTTGAAGGCTTGAACGCTATGGTTAGAGAGAGACAAAAGGAGTCATTATCTTCTTTTTTTTCTGTATAGTTAGTCTGCGAGTCCCCTATCCAGCCTTGCATATTCTGTTTAGGCTAGTGTTTGGATGTTTTCAGATACTGTCAAAACTGCTGATATTAAGTGATAAATCAAGCCTAATGATTCGTAGAATTGAATAACGACTTTATTTTTAAGGCGTGTATTGTATAACTGTACCTCCTAGTATCTCACGAAATATGAGAAATATCCGAGTTGGAAAACAAAATGTGTACATCGAGATCTGTTGTATGGAAGTTATTTATTAAACCTGCTTTACATACTGATGTTAGCCATTATGAATTAATGAAACTAATTTCTGTAATCATTCATGCGTACCTTTAAGTGTATTAGACCTAGTAATTATTGTACAGGCGCGAAGGGAGAGAATCATTGTGTTTTAACATATATCTTAATGTTAGTTTTGATTGTCATCTTCATTAGTCGTGCTGATGTCTATAATTAGTTAATCTATATTTAATTGTTACAAAATTAAAAAGAGCGTCCGCCCCGGAATCGGGAGGTCGTGGGTTCGATTCCCCGGCCGCGACATACCAAAGTCTAAAAAAAATAGTACTGGTATAACCCCCTTGCTTGGCGTTCAGCATATATATAATATATATAACATATATAATTTTACCAATTTTCACATTCTACCATATAGAGGTGACATCACGCAATATAGCGGTTTATTTTGCGGACACAGTGTCACTACTCCTTCAATATGACATAATAATTATGTATTTTGACACAAATTAGAACATTTATTATTCTTGGCGAGAAATGGTTTCGCAGAATGTTAGGGAGTGAAGATAGTAGGTCAGGGCTTTTGGTTGATACCAAGTTTCTTGTCGAGAACTGAGTTTTTATATGTTCTACATGTATATTACAAACGTTTATCATGTTATTTCTTATTTGTTTTTCAGCAAGAGTCGTTCGCAAAATTATGCATTTACTTACAAATTCCTTAAAATGCATGTTTCTCCTATTAGATGTCATGAAAAGTATGATTATTTTATTTAGGTGCAGCATCTCAGTTTGATAAATGTGTTGTCAACAAAATGGTGAATGACGTCAAAATAACAGCCGAACACAGCTGTTATGTGGGCGTATAAAAGCGATAGAATTTTCACCGGAAGTAAAGAAGGATGCCGTGATAATTTTACAATGAGATCGACGCATATCGTGTATTTGCCGGTCAAACAGATTAATAAATCATATTCATGGATGCCTTACTTTTAAAATAACAAAGTGTTTGTTTTTCATATGGTGAAATAATTTATTTATGATAGTGGCTTTACTAGTATTGTTAACTTGTCTAATTTTATTATTTTAAAGAAAAAAAGTCAAGGAATTGTCATTACTCTGGTGTCATCGTCGTTTGCGTAGTCATCGTCGTGGAAAAAAACCCTACTCTTAACTTCTGAACTATTAATCTGTCTGTTATAACTTCACACCACAAGGGTTACATTTTCATCAAGGGACAAAACTAATAGGTCTATTTTGTAATGCCATAATTTATATCCTCCTTAAAAATACAAAAATGCAGGCGCTGCTCTTGTTTCACGTACATGTCAACAGTAATAGGTTTATAGAATAAAATATGATGAGAATGTCAGATTGCAAAATATATAAACGAAACTATGTAATACATGATCGTATTTATTAAAAACAAAACGTCCATGAACCTTCATCGGGAAATGACGTGACAAAAGATTGCAGATATATCAAGCTAGCAAGGTCTACCGATGTTAAACTAACAAACGGATTCCAAATTGGACTCCGCTTCAAATTCTTTGTGGTACTTCCGGTACTACAAATGCTGCGGAAACTCAACCAAATTCCAAAACCAGGTAAGAATTTGAAATTGTGTAAAATTGGTAATGTTTAACGAAAGTATCTCAATGCAGTTCGACGAAGCATATATTTCAGCTTAATCACAAGTAATGCGTGCTTACAGGAATAGCAGAGAAAATCTTTTCCTCTGTCAGACAAAGTGGTAGAAAACGAAAGACGCTTTTGGTAAACAGATGGGAAAACGTTGTTAAAGGTGATCTACTACTTATTTTGCCATATACTTGTTACTTAAAAACGCTAAAATATATTCATTTGACAAATATTGTACCGTTTACTTTCGTAGAAAACAACAACTACAACATATATTGACGTACAACTGAATTGAATACATATGTGATGCATTGGCAACATTTGAACTGCAATGCCGCACGCATTGCAAAGAACTCTCTTTCTAGAGTTCATGTTGAAAGAAAGTTTGGGTGTGAATCTTGTTGAAAGAAGGTTTGGGTATCAGTTTAAAATGTTAAATGACGAATTTTAGCCACACTCCAGACTGACTTTTATCTATTCACCGAATTGTTCTGTACTCAGATTTGTTTGCCGGAAAATATTGCGATTTGTAGACGAGCTATATACCACTTTTATCCCATCACATTCCTATTTAAGAGCATCATGTTTTCAAAATATATGTTCTCTTTAATAAAATGTGTTAATACATCAGAACTTACATATTCTGTCTTAAAGAACGTGGGATATTTTCAAATCGACGAATTATGTATACTGTACTACATGTACAACAATCGACTAAAAATCCCCATAATGACTATATGGTACTAACATTGTAAGACTAAGTAAAGTTGATTAAGAATACATCGATAGTGACCACTTTTTTGTCTATTTATCATTTTATTTTTTTCACTTTGGTCTTTTTGCCTTTCAACAGAATCTACAGAATGATCTTATCATAATGGTATCATTATGGTATCAAGCCTAAAAAGTTCTTCTTGAAAACTTGATGTGAATATGATATGTGTGAACAGCTGTTCATAACGAGTCAATGACTCCTAATAATACAAATCTCTCTCTCTCTCTTTTCCAGCCAAAGTAAGATTTTACATGCTGTTTCTTTCATTTGCTCATCATTTTAACATTTCTTTTTAATACTGCTTCTAACATTTTGTCCAAAACACACACACTCTGATGATCTTATTTCTGCTAAATATAATACGTATATGTCAAAGAATCAATACGCACGCGATGTACGGTAAGGGAGCTTGTATGGTTTCTTTCCTGATTGATTCTTAAAATTTCTAATTATTTTCTCTTTACTAAAATAAAGATCATGATATAGGCTTTCACATATTTCTATTAAGTTTGAAATAAACTCCAGTTTTGTAAGCAATAACATTGCTGGATAGTTAATTATGTTTTGTTCATTAATGCAGAAATTACAGCCATTGCGAGAGAACTGAGTCTTATAGAACCCCGAAAGAACAGTTGATGTGTTCAACATTCAGTATGTCCAAAAAACAACATATGTATCTACTCAAGAAAATTATCAGTTTGATGTAGACTATGAGATATTTTTTCAGTGCCAAAGACCTTCAGGTTTTTAATGACTACGATTTGGAAGAAACAACAACTGAACATTTTAATAACTCTAATTACGAATTAGTGAAGACGCGATGCTGCGGAATTTGTTACGTAGTACAGCAGGCACTCGCTTCTGGATACCGTTTTCTACATTTAATCGGAATTCTCGTACATTTTTTCGTACAATTCAATCGATCAAGTGTAATGCCACAATGCATTTTTCCCAGTTATATATATATATATATATATATATATATATATATATATATATATATATTATTATTATTATTATTTTTTGCTACAATGAAGCAAAGAATATAGATTATTTAATATATTTGTTTTTATTATGAATTGCTTTCTCTATTCTGTCGTTTTGTTTGGTGTTAGTTTGTGTCATCTATCAACCATACTCATATATAACCAATCCTATAATATGCAAAACAGCCAGATAAACAAGTCTGTCAATAACACAAAGATAAAGAGTCGTATTTGGAGCAACATCGGATAAGACAAAACCACCCAGTGAGGCGCAAAGCGTAAATAACCATGAAAAACAAAAATGATCGAGAAACTCATGAATAATCATGAGTCTCATAAGCACTCCTGAATGGATTACTGTCTGTCCTACAGGAAAAAATGGTGTTAAGTTGCCCTTCTTCTTCATCAACATCATCACCATCTTTTCTTTCTTGTCAATTTTTCGGGGAATTTGTCCTAAGTAATCCATTGGAAAAATCTAAGACTTATTAAGCCTTTGGAAAAATGAAATACATGTACTTGAATTTATGCATTTTATGGACCCAGATGTATTGTTTTGATAAATGAAATGTTTAAAATAAACACAAACATCCACCGCTATCAGATTATAACTAGAGGTGTTTGGCTAGCCTTACACAGTCTCAGTTTCTTTAAAGTTAATGATGTTTGTTTTCTTATGCTCTTCACTTTTATTTTTTTCTTTTGTCTGTCATTGTTTTATTTTTTTTTATATGTATTTATTTTGTCGTGAAGATAGTGATATGGTTTTCAAATAGTTCGATAAACGAGATGTTATGTAGAACCATAATATAATATAGGATATTTGTTTGCTTTGGGTAAAATGGCGCCAAGTCACGTCGAATTATATGTAGTGTAATATCAAATATTGTATTATAATGCATACTCATTAACAATACGTATAATTAAAAATATATAACTGAGTAAGTAAAGCACCTTTTATATATATATTATTATATTCTATCTTATTAATTTTGATGAGATACTGAAATATATCGGAGAAATGTAATTATCACCGGCCCAGGGAGGCGATATTATAGTATCGAGCAAGAAAGCAACTTTTTGATACCGCACCGCTGACGTTATAGTGAAACATGTTCTTTCTCAGTCGGTCGCAGAAAGATGAACAGATCTGATTAACGGGAACATGCTCTTGGAGAACGCCCCTTTGTTGTAGCCATTTTTTTGTGTGGGGGGGGGGGGGGGGGATACTGAACCAAGCAGTCATGATCTGTCATTTTATGAGTAAAAGTAACATGCAAATTTAACTATAAGGAACTTGGTTATCGATATTTTCCAGTGTGTGCGGTATGGAGTGTACGGTATGGGACTATTAGCTTTTCTGGTACGGTATAATACATTTACAAATCAACAAGATTTTGTTGTAGCCTATATTCTTTTCGTCGTTGATTGATGCTGAACCAAACGTGATAACATTTCCCTGCCATGAACTTCTCCTTCAACTGCAAGTTCTTAGACATATAATTTCCCTTTACGTAACAGTGTCACTTTAAATTTCTAACGGTGATTTTTTGCAATTTTTGAAATGCTAATACCTATTCATATCTAACTGTTGAAACTAAGTGAGATATACAATTATGGTTCCCGATCTGTATATTGAAATATATAGCAAAGAAGAACGTAAAACGGATAAAACTTTCCCATGACGTCACAGTTACGTCATATAATTCGACGTGACTTGGCGCCATTTTTTGTAATATCTGACTACTTTAATGCAAAAACTACAGAAACTACAGAAAACAACATAAGATAAAATGAAAAGTTTTAGTGACTATGGAATACATCTCATCCCGAAGTGATACAATTTTTGCGCTCGTGAAAATATTATAATTATATCACCTCTCAATTAAATATATTCCATATTCACCCGAAGCAAACAAATATCCTCAAAATACATTATTTGATATTACCACTATGTAGTCGGGTACAGGTATTTAGTGATAAATCAATAGGCAAGAAGACATGTGGCTTGGTGGCTCAGTTGCTAGAGTGCAGGAACGGTATTCTTGATGCCCTGGGTTCGAGTCCGGTCGATTTTTTCACCACCTGTTTCACTTGGCGCCCAACGTAAATAATCTATTGTTTGATATGGCAACTGCTTCGACACCTCAAGAACATTTTTACGATGTTCTTTGTCTTTAAGAATTCGGGACGAACCCTGAATTTGGAGTTCGATGGGTGTCACAATTATTTAATCCTCAACGTGAAACTGTAATAAAAGACTGTTTTAAATTTCAAGTTTACGTATTCGATCTATAATTGATCACGAGAAAGATAAAGTAAGTAATTATAAAAGGATTAAATTTTATGCCACTATTATGAACATTTAAATTGTATTATACGTCTCGGGTACTTGACCTTAATAAGAAATTCGTCCTATTGGTAGGTGGATAGATATTATTCCTGAATACAAATGCATCACAATATTTTTAAATAGGGTTGCTTGCAAAGTTGTTCTATGGTTACACACATTTTGAATCGGACAACAATTCAGAGCTATCTCAGGATAGTAAGTAATTATACTGCGCAGAGAAATAGGTCTGAAGTGCATATCATTCGGAAATATTTTATTTTTTAATTTGCATATGTTAAGTACATGTGTAAATTAAAAGATATGGTAAAATACATAAATTAAATAATGAGGCTTTGTTGTTTTAGATTTGCTTCCACACATTCATATAATCGCAAAAACTGTAGACATAGACATAATAACCTGACAGAGATCCGCAACTTCGGTATAAGTGAGAGCAAATCACGAGAAGCTCTCGTTAAAGTACGTGTACGATCATGTGACCGCGAGATAACATGAGATTTGTAAAACTGAAAGTAGCCGCCATTCGCAATAATAGAAAACAGTGTTATAAAATATTAAAATTAATAATTGATTATTATCCGTTTTATTCTGTCTGCCAAAAACCACGATGATCATCTACAGCATACGGTGCACGTGATTAGCGTGGTAAACGGTCCTCAGACAACTAAATAGCTGATTGTAAGCTACCGGTTGCATCCGGCAGGTATAAGTGAAATAATGAGTTTAAATCCGAGAGTAGTCAATATAAGGTCCTTACGACTGATAAATGACTGGAAAGGAAATGTTTCAGAAAATGTATTTTTCGTCTTCATAATGCCATTTTTTTGTAAGGATGACTTTATTTATCTACGAATATTTAAGTATAAGCAAATATTCCGGTCCGGGTTGCCAAATGGTTATGGCGTCCGCCATGGAATCGAGAGGTCGTGGTTTCGATCTCCGGTTGCGACATACCAAAGTCGTAAAAATAGTACTGATATAGATCCCTTGCTTGATTGATATAAAAGTACTTCCAGGACTGGTTTTCCCGGTGTCAGAATAATGTGACTGGGGTCTACGGCGTGATGCTGCAGTGTGGCAGTACTACATCTGTCTACAGCAGACATGGTCGGCAAATGACTAAAATACTTTCGGTAAGACGTAAAAACCAACAGTCAAACAAACAAGCATATTCATTCATGGGATTATTTTCTATAGGAAAACAAAAGTGCTCTAAGTAATAAATTGCCAGTCATTTCAGCACCTTTATTTTAGCAGAAATCTAGTTTCATAATTATGGTTATATTCCATAATTTGATATCATAATACATTATCCTCGTAGTTCAAGTTAATTGCGTCAGATGAATATATCGACATAATTTGAAAATGAATGTAAATGAATTGATCGCATCTATCTGAAAACAATGATAAACGTAGTCTGTATCATCCAGGCGTTTGCGTTTAACTTCCACAAACGTCTGGACGCATTCTATGAAACAAAAATTGAATTCTAAACGATGCTTTTCAGAATTTCGATATAGGAGCCGATTGGAAAGCAGGAAAATGTCATGGCTGCGTCCATTGAAAAAAACTTTGAAAGCATTAAATATTGGCATTTCTATGAAAGAGAAAACATACATTCTGTTTAGAACATTTATATTGTGGTAAAGATGATTTTGCCTTATTACCAACAGGATATGGCAGGTCAATTATCCACGCTGTTCTGCCTAAATTGTGGCAAATTATCGAGGCTACTAACGGAGCTCCTGGCAATAGTGACAGTTCTCATTCTGCCGAGAGAAATTCATGCATCATTATGGTCGTTTCTCAATTAGTTTCTCTAATGAGAGATCAGGGGCGCATTTTAATGAAGTTTGGAATAGATTCCAGAGATCTGGGAGAATCCCACACCGAAGGTTGTTCTATTATACTTTTATCAAGTCCAGTATTAAACTGATAATTAATATTTATATCTACATTCCTTTGATACCACGGGTTCTGTGATTCCAATGTATTGAAATTGACTCACTGTGCCTAAAAGCGACTTTTATCATAACTGTCACTTTTAAATGCATCACATTAAGCGGAAAATTATTTTTTTGCACAATTTGAATACTTTTTGCCGGAGTATGTGTTTGTGTGCATGTACGTGTGTGGTACTCTTATAGTTTTATAAAAAAATATTACTACATAAGATTCCATTTTCTAGCTGCAACTAAAATTCTCCTTGGTAATCTGACATAATGTCTATGATTTTATTTTACAAAATGAATGGAAAAAATAGAATTTCAAAATAAAATATTAAAAATAATAATAATGACATTTTGGCATAAATTTGTTCTTGTTTGTTTTTCTAAGGGGTACAGAATTTAGAACAGATTACTCCAGATTAGCAGAATTAAGAAGTTTACTTCCTAATGCTAATGTGTTGGCCTTAACTGCCACATCCACTCAGTTGAATCGAAAAAAATAGAAATGTTATGTATTGTGTTTGTGCTGTGATAATTGTAAACAAATTGTGATTGTAGGAATTGTCCCCCAGATGTTGCTGCAGTCTGGACGTAAAGGAGAAATCTTTAGCTAGGGCAGTGGATATAATTGATTAGCCTCTTGTACGTACCGTTCATGACCTGCAGAGAACTGAAATTAAACAAATGTTTGACTTGCGTACCAAGTTGCTGAGTGATACTGTACATCCTTGCTAAATATTGGACTTATCACAGGTCTCAGCAACAAAGTGATATGTGATATTGTTGCAAATGTACATTACATTTTTTCTGTTGAAGACATCCTTTCTCAATATGTGTTTCAAAGAGCATGTGCTGAAGAAGTATTTGAAACTGTTGAAAGTGTAATGTTTTTAAATTGGTTTACTTGAATGATTTTTTTAAAAATAAAAAAAAAAGTTTAATTTACAATTTTCTGTTGAAAATTCACTAACTTAGAATTAAAAAAAAAAAAAAGAAGAATTTTTTTTTTGTTCAATGCTTTTCGGTGGATTATAGAGAAATATCAGTGAATTAAACATGGTTATTCCACTATTTCATACAGTGAATATTACCGTTTTTATAATTTTCACTGTTTGGTTATGTGACTACTAAAAGACACTATCGTATTTTTCAAGACATTTTAATATTGTTTTTTAAATTGTTGATTACACTTTCTTTGTGTTCATTTATTGGACTATTCTTTTAGACCGAATCATGATTCATGCGTCTTTGGGGCTCCCCACAGGGTAAGATTTATGATGAACTTATTAACAATGTTTGAAGCGTTGCAGAAAGGCATTAAATAAAAAGAAAATTTGTTGGTTTCAGTGGAATATAATTTTTAATTCATCGAGTGAGGAGGAAAATAAATATTTTCAATGTATTGATTTTCCTCCTCACTCGATAAATTAAAAGTCATATTTCACTGAAACCAACAATTATCATCTATGCATTTACTAAAAAGGCTTGTTTATTTCCAGCATATGATTTCTTCTTTTCATTCATCCACTTGTGGAAATCAATAACATTAAATTGTGTAAAAATGTCATTTGGTTCATTTAAAAATGAATTGCGGGCCCTTCCAGGAATACACTCAAACGCATTTGCTCTTTGTAATTCTCTTACAAGTTTTGTCAAATCCTCACTTGTGTCCTGAGCTTTGTGATATCTAGAGACAGGGGCAGCTCCTACATCACACTCAAGGTTTCGCGTAATGTCATGGCAGAACATCATTGCTTTCCCTATTCTAAACACTGCCTCTAGAGTATGGTTTGGTCCTATTAATTTCACTCTTGACTTTGCATATTTGCTCAGCAGTTCCATTACATAATTACCATCTAAATTCTTTCCCCGTCCACCACTTAAATTAACAAATCTGTTCCATATAACTTGATGTCGTTACCTTGGAGTATACAGGGCGATAGTGCTGGCAATCAGGAGGAAGGATTCCAGCCTGTACTTTATCTTATGTGCAATGTGACAAAGCAGCAATGCATACTTCCAATGGCATAGAATGCGCATCCCATCACCACTTCTTGTGTCAACTATATTTTGCGGAGGAGCCAGTATTTTAAGAAATTTGTTGCATAGTTGTAATTCCATCTTTTTTTTCATCTTCATGAAATTGTTCCTGATTCTCAACCTGCTAAAGATTGTCCATGGTTTGAGGCAGTTTGTTCATTACATGGTTATCAACCAGATCACCAACAATGTTTCTAAGAATCTTCGTTTTATAATCAGTGTTTGCAAGATGAATTACATGCGGGAAATTTTTACAGGGTGCATTGGGATCAGCCATTCCAAAATGTGTTAGGGCCAGAGTAATCACATGGCTCTCTCCAACCAAGTCTATGAAGGCATTGTCAGCATGCTAGTCTTCTGAAACTGTACTGCTGACATTCCTCCTGTTGATAAGACTCTTTAAATGGTATAAGGTCCCTGCTTTTGTAAAATCTGTCCATAATCATCTGTAACTATGAAGTTATACAAGAGCTGTCAGAGGACAGCATGCTCTACTATTCAAAATGCTTAGTGGTAAATCAAATTAAATCTATTTTATTTCTTGCCTTTCACAAACCCTGTATATTATTATAGTCAAAATTGATATACCTTGATAGTCTGTTAGCCCTGAGTATGTTTATGAAGTCTAACATTAGTCCAATACCTGGTTACTGAGACTTAAGCATAATAACGCAGTGAATGCAAAACTTTATCTAAAATATCCCAGTTAGAAAAGGTCCATAATTTGTTTTACATTCAGTCAATTGTCACCTACCTTATTTAACTGATGCCCCTAACACTTTATAAACTTTCAAGTCAATACCATGAACAGTTACATGTATTGACATATAAAGTTGATTGTAACATGCATGCAAAACTTTAACCAAAAGCTGCAACGCCTGAATAGCTCTTATATTGTTCAAATAGTCGAGCTAAAAATAATTAATTCATTGTGTCACTTTGGCATACTTAACAACTAACATACAATAGAATTACACGTTTTTTTTTTTTTTTTTTGTTTTGGTTTAACATCCCACGACACAGCACACTCAACTATTCAAGTACTGGATAGTTAAGAAATGGATAAACAAGAAAAAAAATCTGACTGAAAAATCTAATTGAAAACCTGTAGAAATTTAGACAACAGTCCTCTCCATGGTTGTTAAAATTTCATAAATGCTAATATGTGAAGAGTTTGAAGTATGTAATACACAGATTAAAGTCCCCAATGAAATGTTAAGTTAATGAGAGAATCAACTCTTGAAAAAGGTGAAGTAAATATTAATTATTTGCACTATGAACTTAGGATTACCTCTAGTCACAGTAACATAAATATTACAGGTTTTTGTTGGGTTTTTTTAATAGAAATAAAGGTTTAAAGGATTCACACAAAATTTATGTTTATATAGGTTTTAAAGGTTTCACTGGGAGGCCTGCAAACTACAATCTAACCTTACTTACTTCTTCATGTCCTGTGCATCTGCAGCCGATGAGATTCCAATTCAGAAACCAATAATTAACTTCCAATCAATGAAAAAAAATCAGAAACACATTTTGAAAATGTCTATCCAACTGGACAAACTTTTAACAGAAGCGTTTAAGCTTTCTTTTAAGCTGTTAATTCATGTAACTAGAACAAACTGTGTTATTATATTTAGCTTCTCTACAATATCAGGCTTGTGGTAGTTTAAGAATATATGTTGATTTGGACTTAAGTTTTCCCAATTTGCAAAGTCACGTATCAAGTTCATTAAAATACTTTTTATAAGTAACATTAATAATTCCATTTATACCACAGAACACGGGAATATTAGATAAATCAAAATTTCTGTGTTACCAAATGTGATAAACTACATAAACCAATATTTAATTGTAGCTTATCACATGAGAGAGAATGTTACATTTCCTCATATGTCTATTGCTCTGTAAAGATTTGTAAGAGGGTAACCATCTGTATGTATTCACTTTTCCAGAGAAATTATATGGTTTAGTTTACTATTCCTGTGTATATACTAAATTGCTAAATATAATTTCACAGTAAACATAAAATAAAACATGTTTAGCTAAGAAAAAAAGCAATACTGTGATTAGCAATTCATATGTGTCTTTAAACTGAGAAAAGTTAAGGAAACCAAAAGTGATGTCAACAAATGAAATTATCTTACTATTTTGTCACAAATTTGTTGATTTTTCCCCCACAAATATACAGTTATCCCCAATTTGTGCAGGCTATCAAAACCTTCCTTTTGAAGATGATTGTTATATAGAGTTACAGCAACATTATGTTGCATCTTACTGTTAAACAGCACACATGCAACAATAGTAATTGTTGTGTCACTAATTCTATTCTTGTTCTTCCAATTGTGTTAAGAACACTCCAAGTAATTGGCATTGACTTTATACAGTCTGTTGATTTACTCATACTGAATTGAAAGGAATCTTTGGAATTTATAGAAAACGTCTTATTGCCTAAATACCATCCTGCATCTTGACGCACTACATCTGTGAAACCTATTATTTGAAAAAATAAATTTAAAAAATAAAGATACAGATAGGTAGAACACTGCTCTATACATTACAAAGTTCAACTCCACTGTGATGGTTGACTTTGGATAGGCATGAAGTTATGCTATTTAACACAATTAGAATTTGATGTCATTACAGTCTAAAGTTATTTATCCTGCTATTGTAAATGTTGTTTTATTAAAGCTTTTCACTTTGGTTTGCCCTGATATCTTTTCTTCTATATTGCAATGAGCATTGGTCAATGGTAAGTATTTTTTCTTTTCAGGACTAAATGTTCTGGTATATTAATTTTCAATTACGATTTATGAATTATCTTTGCAAACTAAATTTAAAGTTTTTTTTGTTTTTTTTTGCTGAGCATGTAACCAGTGAAGGAGCACTGCTGCTGAGATTTGAACTCAGAACTCTTTCCGTAAAGGGAAAGTGTTTTTTTTTATTAATCTACAGGAACTAATCACTTTACTGGTTCAATGCGTACAAACTTTATAAAAAAAAAATTGATCCAATAAATTTTCACGTGGAAAAAAATGATGTACAAAACAAATGTTTGCACAAGACATTTCAAAAATGATTGACAAATTTATACTTTTTCAGTATAGATCAAAAAAAAAAAAAACAAAAAAACACACTGGCAAAAAAATGGGCAACACCACATGACCCAGAGTGTGACCCAGTTGCAGTGTATAAACTAATGCACAAAAGAGACTTGCAAATTATCTAGCAGCCCTTATCACCCAATGAATATTAGATTAAGTTACACTTTCTCACTCACTGGCTAACGTAAACATTCTCCATGTTAGTGCCAAGGTCCAAATATGTATTTCCTTTTTCTCTCACAAAAAAAGTTGATAGACTGACAGACCAAAAATAATACCCCCTCATCCTATATTTAAGCTTGGGGCATAACATACCTTTATCAAGTAAAGATATTAAATCATAAAGCTTTCTCATGTTCAAAAATGTCCTGAATTACAGCTAAATGCAAGATATTATTATAAAGTTTACCTGCAATTACTTTCTCTTTCACAGTAGAATCAGCATTTGTGAGTAGGAGACGTATGCCTTTTCTCAAACTCCCAAATGCTAGGGATTTGACAACTGGTTGAAGCTATTTCTTATAGCCAATCAAATCGTCGCTTACTTGTCCTAGGTGAGGCACCTTACATGTAACAATATTGATTAAATAAAGTCAGAAATATTGGCAATTTCATAATTGTATTCAAAATGAAATCATTATATATTGAGTAAAGATCTAAATATGAGTATATTTTGGTAAATTTCATGACACAATAAAAATATTGTAATAAATTGTGTTAGTAATGCAATCAGTGTCAGAATAAAAACTAAAATTTGTGTAGATTTTGGCAAGTTTGGGCAATATTTGTGAATTACCTGCTGCCCTTTTCATGGCGCATGTGTATCATACATTGGTGCTGCTACATAAACTCTATAATAATAACATATTCACATATTAATAATGCAAAAAAAAATATAAAAATTATTTGAACGTTCACAGATAAGGTTTTTATCATTCATAATATATAGCATATGTCCTTATCATTTAAAAAAAAATAATGCAAAAAAAAACATAAAGGCGTTTTCGTCGATGGTTTCCATGTGCAGTTCTGTATCCTAGTTCTCTTCGGAATTTGGATAGACTGGAGTTTTGTGAGATTGTTCTACAACACTGCGTGACTTCTCCAATTTTGACATCATATCTTCTATTCTCTCTATAAGTCTCTTAAAGCCAATACAAAGAAACGCGCCATCATTATCATTGCGGTCGAAGCAAGACCCATAAAACTTTGACATAAAAAAACAAATGCACACTTTTATGGTTAACGTACTTTATTTTATTTTTTTATTAAGTATGATTTTCATTGCTTATATCAATTATAGATATACTGAGTTTTTCGTAAATTTATTGCTGATAAACCAAATACAAATTGTAGGTATGTCTTTAATTAGACCTCAGATCTTTTATGAGTGATACTGACTGTTCAGCGAATGCAGGCGTCTGCAAGGTATTAAATGTCTCGGTGAGATCTTGTTCAAATCCCGTTCACCTGTTTTTGTTGTTTGTTTTTTGTTTGTTTGTCGTTTTTGTTGTTGTTTTTTGTTTTGTTTTTTTTGTCACGAGGTAATACGTTATCTCGGACCGTTTAATATCTTGTCTATGCCTATAGGCAAGAGAAATTGGGATGGTGAGAGTTGCGATATGCTTATTGTTAGTAATCCATTAAGACAAATGATGTGTCCATCTTTTTTAAGACCGTGTTCAAGTTATGTTATAACATTGGGTTTATTGGCTTGAGAATTTCATCCTCGTTTATTAAATTTACTTTGATAAACAAAAGAAATGCGACATCATCATATGAAAATCCTTTTCTCTCAGTGCTATCAGCACTTTGATTATTTTTTTTATAACTTTCTATACTAAGATTACAAGGGAGACGAATTTAATTAGTATCTCCTCCATACTGGAAGCGGAGTGAGCTCCCTTCAACAAAGGACTTTGTTCTGATGCTCTGGTCGTATCGTTTGTCTATATTACTTGTTAGATGTGGGTGTACGTGTGTTTATACTCTACATACACAAACAGTTCAAATGGTTATTTTCTGTTGAATTCTTGCAGTTACCACAGTTTAATTTCAGCTAAGTATTGCTAACTTTATTTGCTGGTCCTGTTCATCAGCTTCATTCAGATATGGACAAAGATAAATGCATGTGCTATTGTCATGGGTTTTAAAATAAGCGTAGATGTATTAAGTAGTTGTAGTTTTATTTTCAGCTCTCTTAGTACTTTGATTTCGGACTCGATTTGACTGACCGATCATTGACCGACGGACCAATTCAAACTTTCACAAACACTTGACATTCAACACCATCTTGATATATTCTAAGGGAAATACTTAATTATTAATATTGGAAACTCAATACAATGTTCATATACTGACATGTAAATATTTAATACGATTATATGCGATTTTTATTTATGTCAGAAACTGTATTAGCCGGAGAGTGCCGAAGAGTTGCGTCCCTTTGCGGATGTGCCAAATATATAAATAAATATAAAAGTCGTTTGGCTTTCCCTCCTACTAATGAGCCCGTCGACAATGGCGCCCAACGTAAAATAAACTTCTACTAGACTTCTACGTCAAAGGAATATTTATATTGTTTTTCGTGCACGTGCTGGTAAGGTGGTCGTCTTCACAACAATTGGCTATGGACTTGTTATACCCGAGTTTTGTTTATGCTACTAGGGGCCCCTCACCTCATCACTTCATGGAGTGGACCACTTCCCAAGGAATTTCATTGTTACCCTTAGTGACTTCACAATAGTTATAGATAATAATAAATTAAATAATAAATTGTTGAGTGTTTAATTTACCGAAAGTTTGCATTCGTCAAATAAATATTCAATCTAAGGTATCACTGAACCATAAGTGAGGTTGGTTGGCTTTTAATCTGGTATTTGTCATTTGGGAAAGACTTATTTCTTTCATCAACATATTTAATAAAGTTTAATACAACTACATTCATATCTCTGAGAATAAAAAAAATAATTCACAATGAAAAGGAGTAACATATTTGTGTGATAAAAACATCCAAATTAGCGTTCGATGATTACCTTGATGATGAGTATTATGAAGGTTATCGGGACAAGATATATCGGTAAGGTCAATAAAAATAAAGCTACACTTACCTCATCAAATATCGTTACTTTTTTTTCAAATATGATATATATTTGTTCATCTATTGTTAACATGAACAAGAAAATTGAAATATTACATATATATATTGCTCAGTTGCAAAAGGATGTTTTGTGCTTTAATAAATGGATATAATCGCCTCCTAAATATGCAACTTTTACTTTTAACTCTTATCTCCTTTTAGTTTGAAACAATCCATTCAATTACACAATTAGAAATGCTTAGTATTAGTTACAAAATATTGAAACTTTTGATAACAAAGACAACATATTTTATATTTCTATGAACCATTTCCGTTTTCAATAAATAAACCATTACGATTAATAAAACTGAGTGCAGACTTTTTGTTGCAGTATATGTCAAGCGGTTCCATGTCTCGTTAACTTATTAGAGTCATACCAGACTTATATTTAAACATTTTATTTTCAGACTTTATTGACTTTGTAATGCCTTATTCTCAGTCGCGACTTAAAGTTTTGATGTAGCCCCCCCCCCCCCCCCCCCAAAAAAAGTTTCGTTTCTGGTCTCCAGCAAATAGAAAAGAGGATTTTTTTTTTTTTTTTTTTCATGAAACGAAATGTAAAAAAAACTTTTGGGTCGATCGTTAAAAAAGAGGGTCGGTCGGAAGACCAGAAAAGAAACTATCTTTTTTTAACCTAATACGCATTGCAATATAATTAGATCTTGCATTATCATGATATAACTTACTGTATGTATATATGTTACTATTTAGAAGTATATATAAATGATACTGTTCGATACCAAATGTACATATTATACATATCTCATATGATACTTGCAAAATGGGTTTTATGCACATTAAGCATATGAAAAATAGGAATTTCTATGTCGTTTTATAACACCAGCGTGTTATTTAATTCCATTACATTCGTATTCCCTACGATCGCTCTTGCGCATTAAATGTTAGTTTTAATACTGCTATTTGAGCTGTTTCACGGAAATACTTCGAATTATTAATACTGCTTTGTTTCCAGGCATTTCTCTCATACAAATTTGTGATGGCTGGGTCATCGTGACACAGAAATACTGTGCTTTGTCTATATATAACAGTGAAAAATGAAAAAAAAAACTGAACATTTTCCGTGAATAAGTATAAAATTGAATGTAATCATACAAGATTTTAAATAGATTTATAATACATGGGTATTTCCTTTGACACTGCCTATTATTAAAAGCTGCTTGAAACTGTTCTCAAAATAGAACGAAGCAATCTTATTAAGTAATCTCATATAAGATCACATTAGAGATTCTCGAAAGCATGTTTTTATACATCTGAGTAAAAGGATCATTTACCAAATGTAAAGAATAGCTTATTTTTTATATCACCCGTTTGTGAATATATAAGCATGCATTAACAAAAAAGGTATATATGTATCACTATGTTGTTAATTATTTTATATGCATGCATATCATTATAAATTTGTATGTGTATTCGGATAAAAATGTAAATAAATATGTAAACATATATGAACAAGAACTTGTGTATATGAATATGAATTTATTTAAATGAAGAAATAAGTATATTTTTAGATGAATGTTAATTTACTTGAGTGTTGATATAGGTTTGAAACGAAACATTTGGTAGATATGCGTTTGTATTGATGAAGTATGTGCAAACAAAGGAGCATTTTTAAGAAACACATAAACATCTTTACTGTATGACAATATGGTTCGATCTGTAAATAAAGGTACCCAGATAAGGAGAAGATTATATGTGTATTAGATTAAATATGTGTACATATATGTGTGTATATGTATGTACATATCTAAATGTATGTACACATGTATACATATATACAAGAGTGTTCTTTGGAACACATGCGTCACCAGCTGAAGCGTGACGAAAAAAGTGTGACGGACAGATAGACAGACGGACGGACAGACAGACGACGGAAAAGTGATACCTGATCGCCTCTGTTTACAGTAGGTGACACAAGATTTTTTTGCAAGATACCCATTGATAATCCGAAGGATGTGTAGGTTTGAAGGGTAAACAGATAATAATTTAGCAGTAACTTAGCTACTACTTACCTCACTGTGGCAGATATCTGTGCGAGATCTCCTGCGTTGGAGAATGGTTCTGTTGCAAACTCTGATAAATAGTTGTATCTTTACCCTGATTTTTTTTTCTATTCTTTAAAAATATTTTGCAAACAACAACAAATCATCCTCTGAACTATTTGTGACTGCATGGCTTAAAAGTATCACTGGTTATACATCTAAAAACAGTTCAACTTGAGCTTCGGTCACCATATTGGATTTGGAATATTATCATGCGATCTACTACTATTTATAAGTTCTAGCTGCAAATGTGCTTTATGGCTCTATTCATACTTTCAGACGATAATTTGTAATAAAATCTACGGACTTAGGCCTAAATTTATTATGAATTTATTAGATAAATAACTATTCAACATCACGCAAAGTAGCACACCGAAAACAGACGGTGAGTACTGAAAAGAACCCCCAAAATATGAAAGTTGATTGTCAAAAATCTAAAACTCTTAGACTACACTAAACTCGTAATATAATACAGTTCATTGTAACGAACTAGTTCATCAAAACATACTTTACCTTTCTTGTAAATCCTTTGAGCAGAATGTTTTAGTCCAAACATGAATGCAAGCTTTCAACAAGGACTGAAAACCCTTTTAGTAAAAGTAAAATGAACCGTAATTACCGGAAAGGGGCTAAATTTCGTTAAATTCACCAAGAAACAAATCAAAATATAATTGTTTCATTCACATTCTTTTTTTATTTACATGATGACCATCAAATAACATATTGCATATTTCATTTTGATACGTTCTCTGACTGGCTGATATATGTACATGTATATATGATACTGGAAAACCAGTCTCATAGGAGAACAATTCAAATGGGTCGTCTTCAGATCTTACCGTTGGAAGATCGTGTACTCAAGTCAGTTTGCAGTGATATCATCATGAACTTTGTGACGTATCGCATGCGTTCTATATTCGTAAGAGCTAAATTTAAGTTTAAATCTATTGAAAGATGAAGAGACAGACAATTTCAGAACAAAAACTCTGTCAAGGTATATAGAGAGTGCAGATCATAACAGTTCACTTCATGCACCCAAAGGAAGGGGAGATCTTGCTACTGCAATCAACAATGCTGGTTGTAAAGAAGTAAAGGGTATCATAGTGCTAATGAAAGTTGGATGAGTAAAGAAGAAATCCCATTGTCAAAATATTTTAGTTTGATTAAATTGCTGGAACAGTTGAATACTCCAGATCTTCAAAATGCGAAAACTGGTAAGAGTGATAACCAGAGTTATAATTCTGCGTGTGAACTTTTTGAATCGATTTGTACTCCTATTGACAACAAAGTGACAAGCTTAGCTCAGAAGTCTCTAGTTGTGACCATCATGTGTGACGAAAGAACAGACATTGTAGTCCACAACAAACTATGTATATCTGCCAGAATTGTTAATCCCATTACGCTTGCTCCCAAGTCGCTGTTCTGAACTGATCGTCGAATCACATCAGCTAAATTAAAGGACATTTTCCTTGCAATTTACTACTGCTTTAAAAAATCTCCTGAGCGCTGTGACGAAATTGAGTCTGTTCAGAAGACCTTGAAATGACCCACAGCTTAAGTACAGGAAAAAAATCACAACAACAACAACAAAAGCATGTTAAAATATAGGACAGAATACCAAAAATGTGTTGTTTTGTCTTTCAAAAAAGAATTTATATTTAATTTAAACATTTCTTGCATACACGCTATACAAGCTTAACAAAATAGATGTTGGATGGGGGGAAGCATCAAACAGGACAGCTGTTTGTGCAGGGAAGTGCTCCAGGTTGGATGGCTGTCATTTCTAAATGCCCTTGATGCAGTCTACAGAACGCTTATTCGCTCATTGTCTTCTTCTCATCCGCAACTGATAGCAAAGCCAAAGGACTGAAGAAGCGAATCAGTCAAGATTTCTTCATCAAGATGCCCTATGTCATGATGGATATCCTGCAGCCAGTAATGCGCCTTAACGCTTTCTCCCAACGGAAAGATGTTGACATTGGCCTTGTACAGGTAGTTCAATAAGTAAATAAAATTATTAAGAATGGTACAAATAAAAAAACTCACATCATTTCACTATAATCAACAACATCATTGACAACATAAACAAAAGTTTAGATTGTTTAAAATGATCTCCAGGGAAATTTTAAAAATACATACAGTTTATGATTTGATTGTAGTGAGAAGCTACAACGAAAGACGACTTATAATTATATTGAAATCCAACTTAGTCCAAGAAATAACACCCATGTGACTTCACAACCACTACTGTTTAATAGGAGTCATGTAATGACTAATTTTAATTCTCAAAATATTTTAATAGGTATGATATTTTAATTTTCCAAATTTCTGTCAGAATGATTTCATGAAATTGATCTTTTAAATGCAATTCTCTTTTTACTTTGTTGAATTGCATTTAAAAGCTCAGTTGCTGTTTAAGTTATGCTTTAATTTCAGGTTCCCTGGCACGGAGATAATGACATTTGTGTGTGTTCGTCCTACTACCTTTCATGATGAAGAAAAATTGGCATCTTGGGGAAAAAGTCCTTCATAAAACATTTTGGATTTGAGTATACATACATACAAGGATGAAGAAAATGAAACTCAGATTTGCACAACAAAAGCAGTTATTCATGCAAATGAGACTCGCAGTGAATGGTGCAAACTTAAAACAGATGAAAAAAAGCACAAGGCTACCCAAGGAAGTCAACCCATGAGCTGTGGTCTTTGATCAATGAGCATCATTCTGAGGACTTCCCTAATCCTAAAACTGGCCCAACTAGCATTGGCTCACCCAGTACATACTGCAGACTTTGAAAAAAAATTCTACTCAGAATGTTCTTACCATCTTACTCAGAAATAGGCTGTCTTTTGAACATGTTGACAGCCGAATGAGAATCATACTGGGAGGTGGCTCACTAGAAAACTTTGACTTCAGGCCAGCATTTGAAAACTGGAAAGAGGCAAGAGCCAAAAAACTGAAGATTGAAACTGCATGTTTAATATTGACTATTTATTTGAGGTTTTTGTTTTACGAAAGACTTTAATATTATTTTTAAATTTATGCATTTGTGGCATGGTCTCATAGTGTAGAAAATGATAATACATGTATATTGCATATTATTAAAATACACAGATTATTTTCATACGTGTTGCTTGTTTATCTCATCCGATTACTGTCCAAGTTATCATCGCCCCGTTTCTCTTTTGAGTTGTCTAGGTAAACTTATGGAGCGTTGAATACATTAGTTGCACTAGTTACACTAGCACTCAACCTGTAAAGGAAACGGACAACAATATATATCTGATGATAACATATCTGAAAGAGTGAAAGTTGTATATGGAATTAATCTGAAGGATTTCGATTTAACTAAAGGACAAAAGCAAAAAGTTCTGGACTTATTTGAAAAATATGATTCGATTTTTCCAAAAACATCTTTAGACATAGGCCATACAGCAGCTGTAAAACATAAAATAGAACTTAGCAATGATGTGCCGTTTAAGGAACCTTATCTGAAAATACCACCAGCAATGTTCAATGAGGTCAAACATCATCTTCAGGAAATGATCGACATAGGTGCCATTCGTGAGTCCAATAGTGCTTGGTCTTTGAATGTCGTTATTATTCGAAAGAAAGATGGAACCATCAGATTCTGCATAGATTTCAGAAAACTAAATGCCAGAACAACAAAAGACGCATATGATATTCCTCGCGTTGAAGACACTCTGCGTATGCTGTCTGGTTCTAGATATTTTTCAAAACTGGACCTAAAATCGGGTTATTGGCAAGTGGAACAGATGAAGCAGACAAAGGAAGACAGCCTTTCAGGTTGCGGGTCTAGGCTTTTACGAATGCAATAGGATGTCTTTTGGGCTCTGTTGTTGTTGTTGTATTGGGGTTTACCGTCGCTGCGATAGTATTTCAATCATATAGCGACGTCCAGCTAATTGCAGGTGGAGGAAGACCCCGAGTACACAGAGGTACCCAGGTAGAACCACCGACCTACCGCAAGCAAGCTGGAAGGTTTCCTCACATGAAAAATCCGAAGTCCCTACCGGGATTCGAACCCAAAGCGGTGAGGGGCTGAGAGACTTGTCCATGACTGTAACCGCTCGGCCACGGCGGCCCCCTTTTTGGGCTCTGTAATGCACCCGCAACGTTCCAACGTTTGATGGAGCGTTGTATGGGGGACCTCAACATGAGAGACTTCCTTACATACGTTGACGATATCCTCATCTTCAGCAAAGATATTGTCTCTCATCTTGACCACATCGAGAGTGTATTCAGACGTTTGTCTGAAAATAATTTGAAGATCAAACCTTCCAAGTGCGAGTTTTTTCGGAGAGAGACTACATATCTTGGACACTTTGTCTCAGAGGAGGGTATCAAGGCTGACCCAAAGAAGTCTGAAGTCGTCAAGAACTGGCCGATTCCAAAATCCGTGAAGGACGTTAGACAGTTCCTAGGGTTTGCTGGATACTATCGGCGATTCATTAAGGGTTTTGCTTCCATAGCGAGGCCCCTTAATGATTTGCTGATAGGTCATCCAACAAAGAAGAGGAAGCAGGAACCTGTTAGAAAAGTAAAACGGACACCATTTAAGTGGGAAAGTCCTCAGCAAATGTCTTTTTACACTATAAAGAACAGCTGACCAATCCCACGATTCTAGGATTTGCGGATTACACAAAGCCGTTCACAGTCCACGTCGATGCTTCATCAATTGGCCTTGGTGCGATCCTTTACCAGAGGCAAAATGACAAGGATCGGGTCATAGCGTATGCCAGCCGTATCGTTAAACAGAGTGAGAGGTGTTGTCCGGCACACAAACTGGAATTCCTTGCCTTCAAGTGGGCAGTATCAGAGAAGTTCCACGATTACCTGTATGGAGCTGAGTTTCAGGTAGTGACGGATAACAATCCTCTCACTTATGTTAACAGTACAGCTAAACTGGACGCTATGAGTCACAGATGGTTATCAGCCCTAGCCAATTACAATTTTTCTCTGAAGTACCGGAAAGGACAAAGCCACGGAGATGCTGATGGTCTCAGTCAGTTAGTCACCAAGGATGTTTTCCAAGCTGTAAGCCTTGCTTCCACAGCAGATAGCGTTCCACTGTCCAATTCAGTTCGCGATCCGGAAATGCCAGTTCCCGATTTTGAAACAGATATACCATCTGAAGTTTTAGAAAGTTGTGACCTGTCAAATAAAGACTGGGGTAAGGCTCAAAGCCAGGACCCAATCATAGTGCAGATTGTTGGTCATCTTAAGAAAGGTTCCAAACCAGCTAAGCCGGTTGGAAAACAACTGCATTTTGTAGAATTTGGCCGCAGCTTTTCTTGCTTCAAGGCTTGTTATATCGAAAACCCTTAGGCAATGACAGCAGGTTGCAGTTGGTCCTGCCAGAAACTTTAAGAGTTGATGTTTGTAAGTCTCTTCAAGATGACCTTGGTCATCAGGGGAGGGATCGTACAACATCGCTCTTCAAAGAACGTTTTTACTGGCCTGGTATGGACCGGGATATTAAGCAGTATGTGAGGCAATGCGGCAGATGCATTAGGAGAAAATCGCAGGCTAGCAGAAGCGAACTGGTGCCAATAATGTAAACATGTCCCATGGAGGTCATTTGCATCGACTTCTTGTCTTTGGAAGTTTCCAAAGGTGGCTTTGAGCATATCCTTGTAATAACTGATCATTTCAGTAGATATGCTCAAGACTTCCCGATAAGAAATCAAACAGCAAGGACTACAGCTAAAGTCATCTTTGAACAATTTGTTGTTCACTATGGTTTTTTTTCTGCAAAATTCCATAGTGATCAAGGCCGGAACTTTGAATCGGCCTTGATCAAGGATTTGTGTAGCCTTGCTGGTGTCGATCAAAGTCGAACGACTCCAAACCATCCTACGGGCAATGGAATGGTTGAGAGGTTTAACCAGACATTTCTAACAAGAGGGCCATGATGGCCCTGAATCGCTCACCTGAGTACCATTGCTTCAACTGATGTCAAGGTTTTTAAACAGACAAGGATTCTGATATAACTTAATCTAAAACATTTTACCCCTGACAATACTACACACCAAATACCTAAGCAATGGGCCATATGGTTTCAGAGAAGACTTGGGCGCAGGGTCATTTATCACCGTAGGGCCAAGACTTTGAAAATCTTTGTAATGTACCATTAGATGCTACAACATACCAAAAATCTTAGCTCTAGGCCTTATTGATTCATAGAAGAAGATTTTTTAAGATTTTCCTATTTAACTCTATGTAAAACAAGTGACCCCTGGTGCGGGGTCATTTATCACCATAGGGCTATGATTTGTACAATCTTGGTAGTGGCCCATAAGATGATGCTACATACCAAATATCTAAGCTCTAGGCCTTATGGATTCATAGAAGAAGATTTTTTAAGATTTTCCTATATAACTCTATGTAAAACAAGTGACCCCTGGTGCGGGGTCATTTATCACCATAGGGCTATGATTTGTACAATCTTGGTAGTGGCCCATAAGATGATGCTTCATACCAAATATCTAAGCTCTAGGCCTTATGCATTCATGGAAGAAGATTTTTTAAGATTTTCCTATATAACTCTATGTAAAACAAGTGACCCCTGGTGCGGGGTCATTTATCACCATAGGGCTATGATTTGTACAATCTTGGTAGTGGCCCATAAGATGATGCTACATACCAAATATCTAAGCTCTAGGCCTTATGGATTCATAGAGGAAGATTTTTTAAGATTTTTCTATATAACTCTATGTAAAACAAGTGACCCCTGGTCGGGGTCATTTATCACCATAGGGCTATGATTTGTACAATCTTGGTAGTGGCCCATAAGATGATGCTACATACCAAAAATCAAAAGGTTAGGCCTTGTGGTTTCGGAGAAGAAGATTTTTTCAAGTTTTTCCTATATTAGCCTATGTGAAATCAAGTGACCCCTGGGGCGGGGCCAATTTTGACCCCAGGGTCATAATTTGTACAATCCTGGTAGAGAGTCATAAGATCATGCTACATACCAAAAATCAAAAGGCTAGGCCTTGTGGTTTCAGAGAAGAAGATTTTTTAAATTTTCATTTTTAAAATCTATTTTTAGCTCCTGTGACCTAATTATGCAATGGACCAGAACCATTTATACAACTTTAGTAGAGCTTCATCCAAGGAACATACCTGCAAAATATTTTTCAAATTGGCCAAGCCGTTTAGGAGGAGATGTTGTTTGAAGCAATTGTTGACGCCGGACGCACGGACGCACGCACGGACGCACGCACGCACGCACGGACGACGGACGACGGACGCCGGACAAAAGGCGATCAGAAAAGCTCACCTTGAGCACGTTGTGCTCATGTGAGCTAAAAATGCTTGGGACAATGGAGGAGCATCAGAAGTGAAGTCAGACTGGAAGTCTTATGTGCCAGTCTTGACTCATGCCTACAACGCCACCAAACATGAGAGTACGAGGTATTCTCCGTATTTTCTCATGTTTGGGAGGCATCCAATGTTGGCAATTGATGCTTTTCTGGGACTGTCAAACGACAGTTTGTCCGCAAGCGCACAAACGGAGTATGCGGTGAAACTTCGAAATTGTCTTCATTTCGCATATCAGAAGCTCGAGAAATCGCATCCAAAGCATCTGCTTCTGACAAGAAGCAGTTTGACAAAAAAGTCGAGAAGTTCAGTTCTTCTTCCAGGTGATTATGTCCTGGTTAGAAATGTGTCAATCAGAGGCAAACAAAAGTTAGCTGATCGGTGGGAATACAACCCTTATGTTGTTGTAGGACAACCTATTTCAGATATCCCCGTTTATGTGGTAAAACGGCAGGGTGCAAAGTTCAAGAAAACCAGGACTTTGCACCGAAACCTACTTCTTCCACTGACAACTTTAAACGATCGGTTGGAAGAGTACCCTAAGGAGGATACTTCTACAACACTGGCAGAAGATTAGCAGTTCTCAGAGTTTGATAGTGAAGACAATGGAAAGGACCACCAGGAAGTTCCAAGATATGTCATCCCAATGAGAAGAGGGAACAGGACAAGAAATAAACCGAAATGGGTGACATCAGGTGACTGGGTAATTGACTTAGACTGAGTGGATGTGTGTTTTATATGCATATTGTTGTTGTTGTTGTTTTTTTGTGTGTGGAATAAAATGTGGTTATTACCTGTATTTGAAGAGTTTGTAGTGTTTTCTTTTTTCTCCTATAAACTTGGTTTGAAAGAAAATGATTTTTTTTTAATTAATTCTTTTTACCATGTTGTACATTTGTAATACTTACCTTTTCTGCAGAACTGCAGAAATATCCTGTCCAATATGGTATCCATACATGTGCAGATCTTATTGATTGAATATACTTACCTTTCAGATTTATACTTACCTTTGGAGGATAAATAGTGTATGTTTATAAGGTAGTCCAAATACGGTTTTAGCTATCTTAGTCGATCGTAACTAATCCATCTTTGATAGTGTGCACTTTTTCAGAGCAAAGTAGCCCAGCCAGTGTGTACTCAAGACATTTATTTTTAATTTTCTTCCTCTTTTGGTATCTGTTATGTAATTGAATGTTTGTCGTTCTGTATATTTAATTTACAGGTTTTCATGCGCAAAAGTCAGGAGACTTTTTCTCAAACAAGGGGGAGTATGTCATAGAACACGCTCTTTCTTAATATTAACATTTTCTATTTTTCAGTTTTTACTATCATGTGATTGATGGAATTACAACTCTCTTTTAAACAACATATCATTATTATGTTTGGCCTAAAATACCTAACAGATTTACTAACCTGTCACCCGGAATTGACTCTGCGCTGACCGGATATTGTGTGTTATGCTTGACTGCACACCACGATATCACGGTAGTGTTGTGAATACATTAATAAACATTACGGATATTTATTATATTGTTTCAGTTGTCTGTCTTCGGCCTTGACCCAACTAAAAATACATGCCGACTGGGCTACGTCGACATATGTATATAAATGATTTTTCATAGTTAACAATCTTACTTATGAAAAACAAACCGGTTTTCATCAAGGCAATTCAACAGTTTATCAACCATCAAATCACGCAATTTATCGATGTCCCAAGTGTTTGGTAGGGTTTTGCACAATTTTTACTTTCTTCAAATAACACCAAATAGTACAGATAAGCAATTATTCAACTAGATCTTTAATTATTTAAATTACAGACAACTAAGAGTCTTCATTACTGCCTTTACTATACGACTATTGGGTTGTCAAAAGTCTCTGTCATTAGTCCGTTACTTTTTCAATAAATGTGAATGGTATTGCTAAGAATTTGATTAGTACAAGTATTACCAGATTATTCGCTAATGACACGTCTTTGGCAAGTACATCATCGTGTGTAAACTAAAATGTACTCTTGATCACGATCTCAAGATAATATCCTAATGGTCAAATCAATGGCAAGTAACATTTAACCTGGATTGATAGGCCACCATTTCTTAAGTTAAACAACAAACTGTTTTTTTTATTTATTTGATTTATTTCATTTATTTTTATTTTTTTGTGTAAACATAATCTACGGAAAGTCGGAAAACTTTAAACGAAATATAAAATCCATTCTTAATGAGTGTCATAATTGGGAAAATTGCGCTCAATCTGAAATCTAGATAATTAGAGAAAATTCAAATTGAAGCTTCTAGGTTGGTAACAGGGTACTACATTCTCTATCAGTTTGAATAATTTGTATCGAGAAACTTGCTGAAAGAAGATGTCCAAATATTTCAAACCTTTAAAATAAATCATAGCGCTCAATACACTGAGGGACTATCGGCATGATTTACCTGAAATAGCTATATAATTCTTATTTCAGCGTTAAAGCAGGGTTGAACTCAGTAGAGACAGCAGCTCTAGTTTAGAATAGACCTGTTCGATTCACAATTAGCTCGTAAATGGACAGCGGACAACAGTCAACAAAAGGGGATAATTTCAAAATGTTTAATCAATTCTTATGTGCTTTTTTTTTTTTTTTTTTTACACTTGCAAACAATTAATACACAAAGATATTTACCACCGGCGGCAACATTAATCTGGGCCTGCAATAGTTGAGCTCATATA
Source organism: Solen grandis (assembly GCA_021229015.1). Classification (NCBI taxonomy): domain Eukaryota; kingdom Metazoa; phylum Mollusca; class Bivalvia; order Adapedonta; family Solenidae; genus Solen; species Solen grandis. The sequence continues at coordinate 70,275,944 of CM037782.1, forward strand.
TAGCATCCTCAACACATATCAGATACTTGTGTCTGTATCGGTAAGGGTTCAAGCATTGATTGCGTGATCGTCTTTGCTACCGGATAAGTTGTGCAGCTGTATATGGGGTCATGGTCGGATTGTGATAGAGTAAGAACTTATAACCTAGAACACAATATCGGTATGAAACTGAAAGTAACTGCCATTTTCTCATAAACACTAATTTCAGTGCATGCCCCAATATTCCCGCAGCGTTCAAGCCGCCTGACCACAACGAGCTTTACTCGTTATTCCGTCAATGAAGGCCATATGAGATATTGCTGGGTTGTCTCTCAAATACAGGAACTTGAGCTTTTATCTCAAATATTACGGTATTTTGATGATGCCAAAATGGCTAAAAACATGCTGCAGCAAGGGTCAGTAAACGGTTTCGAACGCTATTTCTATGCTATTTCTGTGCTCGCGTTAAACAGATTAAGTTATGTTTTGGGTGTTTCCACCATTATGTCTCTTCCTACGCATATGTTGTCATCGGCAAATGATTTTGAGTATCGGTTTTTGGATCAAGAGTTGAACGATTGCAGAATATATTAACCCACAATAATCTCTATCATCAGGAGGTGACTGAACGGAGGTTACCATTTGTCACAGTGTATGATCCATTAAATATTGTCAAATTGATATTATGCTTTAGATAATGCAAGAACATCGAATAGAATTCATTTTATTGATGATAACAGACTGAGTATAATGTCGTACGTGTGCAAATCGTCGACGAATAAGTTTTTAAGTTTTACGTAAAAATGGATATAATGGCTCTATACCGAAATTCCGTGTGTGTAAAATATTTTGCATTAAAAATAAGTCTTTCACCGGAAAAAAAAAATTCATTTATATAACTGTTAATACTGATTTTCAAATATTTACCCTAAGTTCATTATTGTTTCACATAGACGAAAACTATTTCCTTGTTGTTTCTCAATGGTCTATCGGAAAAATAACACATAAACAATTGGAAGTGGTATGTATATTTGAAATCATTTTCTTATTAGAAATAAAAACAATATGTAATTTGTTGCGCCAAGTCGGAGTCAAGTAAGATTCTTCTAATTCTGACTTACATGTTACAAAAGCAAGTAAAATCATGTTTGAAGAGGGCTTGAAATACAACTTTATTTTGTTTTGTCCTATTTTTCTACACACAAAAGTTTGGGATGACCCATACACTTTTTTTTTTCGCTCGAGTCCGCTTTTCGCTATTGCTTCCGTCATTATTCGTATATGTCAACTAAACTCATCATGAACCTGACTCCATTCATAGATTGAATACCTTTCAGGAGCTCATGACCAAACTTCAGCATTGATACGCTTCTGTGCGGCGCGGAGAGATGCAGTGCTGTTAAATTGGCTGAGGTAATTATGCAAATCAACAATGGCGTGTTATTTATCCCTGCAACATAAGACTGACAGCCGCCAGTCTGAAAACGAGATAGTACAAGTTATCTTTAGTTAGTAATCTTTTTTCAAAAAACAGTAGGTGAAAATATACAGAATGAGTACAATCAAAGAAATATATATAACTAGGCCGTGCGATTGCCTTTGACTTTTCAAATAATTTTACATCGATAAAACCGGTCGCTTTCCCTCTTACTGTAGAAAACGAAAGGCATTGTCTATGCCAATCAGAACGTAGCTCCGCCCATTGGCTTCACCTGGTTATTATTTTTGCTCAGTTCTCAGTCAACTTTCGTGATGGAAGTGTCGGCCGAGACGAACTTTAAGCTTAGTCTTCCCATCCTAATAGCCATATTTCATATCTTGCCACTGGATGTTTATATTTCTATGAAACTTTGTCACTTTGACATTCAGAAATAAAAAATATTTCACCAAGAGTTGTTTTTTTCTTCAATTTTTATTTAATTTGGGGGAGATAATCCGCATATAAGTTAACATAGAAGCCTATGGAAAATATGTATTTTCTGTGAATATAAAAAATTAAAATTGATTTATGAGTAAAACTCATGGTAGAAAAATGCAATTATGATTTTGTATCAACTTTCGTGAAAAAAATCTAAACTTTACCATAGGAAAATGGAGAAAATCACTTTAATTTTCAGGGGAGATTACTCATGGCCACAAACTATTCAAGGGGAGGTTATAAAAGAACTTCTGTCACTTGTTATAACCTGTCAATTTGTCCCTTAGATTACCATTGTTTGACAATTTAAAAGCTTATATACATGTGTTTTGTTAATTTATATACATGGCTTTGATGGAATAGATCGCTATTTGGATGGGAAGACCTTAAAAAGTCATTTTCCCTATAAAGGATGTCAGCGGTACGTTTTGGGAAGGTTTTAAAATGACATTCGAGGATTTTATATAATTCTAGGGCGGTTAAATTTGAAATCCCTCGATAAGAAACATTAACCTACCTAATGTATGGAATTAAGTTTTGACGATATTGTCCTAGTCGCCGTCCATAAATTCCCGCCTTTGACGAACCAAGCAATCAAAATACTTCTAGATTGCTCATGCATATTTAATTTCAAATGTGGCTCGTATCTAAAAGTAGACATGATGCAAGCTCTTATTAAGTGACTATATGTAAACACAAGTTTTGATCTCCTAATAGAGGGATATTGAATTATCAAATAGTTAAAATGTTGTAAAAAAAACAACAACCTAAAACTGAAGTAGCGCCTGCTTCAATAACGTCTACCAAGATAAAGACAAAGGTTTATTTTAACTCTTTTATTATTTCCTTGTAAGGTTTAACATTGTTACATGTACCTGCAGTCAATTCATAGTTCCGCGTGTCATAAAACTGCTCACTTGATTCCTTTCGCTTATGTTCGTCAACCGAAGCGACGTTCTATTTGACAGGCGACAAGGTTGGGTGGAATATCGTTTGTTTTTTTTTTTTTGTTAAAGTGTAAAGTGAAGAAAAGTCAAAGTCAATCGTACGGCGTAGTATAATATATAATTTTATAACCCCTCAGAAAAGAGATCTCTGTTTGAAAACTCTTTTGTTTCATATCATTAAAAATTAACACCATCATTGAGAAATAAATTACCACTTGTTTCGTTTAAACGTAAGCTTTTGTGTTTCATGTTTCGAACTATCGTAGTGCTATTTCATTATAAACATTATAATGTTAACGATTTTTTCTCCGTACTTCAAAAATAAATGAAACGTTTCACACATGATTTGTTTAGAAATAGACCTCTCTCTCCCTCTCTCTCACTGTCTCTCTCTCTCTCTGTCTGTCTCTCTCTCTTCATTTACCTCTTTATCTTTGGTATTTCGTTTTTATCTTAATAAAACAAGTTCGCCATTAATATTACTAATTACAGTATAAATTCTTCTTCCATAATTGTAATGTCTCTGTCATTTCCTGTTTATTATGGTCATATTGGTAGACCCTGTGGTCAAGGTTCACCCACGAGTTGGGTCCTGGTTTTGCTGAGAGAGACAGATAGCTTATATAATATACTCCTTGGTTCTTTCACGTGTCCGGTGTAAAAGCATCGATACACGGAAGAAAAGTTCCTGGAAAGATACTCCGAGTTCCCATAGCAACCCAGTTTTGCCAAGTGCCAGGCAAGAGTGCATCTGGTACCAATTGTATACGTCTTTGGTTTAACACGGTCCTTGGAGGAAAGTGCCGCAGCTGGGATTGGAATCCCAAAGCGGACACTCTGTCACTGAGCTGTTGTGTCAGACGATTAGTATCAGTATCATTGCAACTATACTTAAAGGAAAAAGAAACGCAGGGTAAACTTTTGTGTCAGATTTAAATAGGAAGTATTCGACGGTATAACAGTTTAAATTATTTTGATTATTTTATTTCAAACAAAATAAATGTTTTCGAATAAATTAGACAGTAAAACAACATCTCGCTCTGATGCATGATAAACTAAGTAAATTAATAAACAAATGGATATTTTTTTATATTCAAATTCATTAGCTATAATAATGGATTATAATTATTAATTTGGAAAAAAACACACATACTATTTGTATATCTCTGTTGGAAATGTTCATATGTGCATATACATTTTCTTCACAATGTTCTCATTCATCCCTTTGTCTTAATTTCTCTTTTATTTTTCTTTGTATCAACCTTTTTAATTTCTCTTCCAAAATTCTTTAATAAATTTTCAAAGTTAAATATTTCCAAAAGATTTTATTATACTGAACCTTTATATTCATTGTATCATTTTATTATGCTAAAATACACGCATACGGGTATTTTTTTTTTACTTTGTCACATAAAAAAGGATCGTTTGACATTCTCCTAATTTGATTGGACTATGATTTCTGTGTTTGATGATAGATGTACTCTTTCACATATACGCACATCGTCGGATACCCCCGGCTGTTTCACTACATGGCATCATGCCAAGGGGAGATAGACAATAAGATACATGTAGTTATTGATTAAATCATCGTCCAATGGAAATGTGCCTCATAATTGCAATACTCTTCAGCGTGGAGGCTTGAATGTAAACAATTAAAAAATTGCTGCGTCTGGCAGCTGTATAAAACAGCCTCCGTAATTACGGCTTTCCGCAACCTGCGGAAAACGTATAGGGTTTGTTATGTTTATTCTTATTATTATTATTATTAGGACTTTCTGCCCTTTCGGCAGAAAGTCCTATTGGGTTTGTACCTGTTTTTTATTATTCTTCTTATTATTATTCTTTTTTTCTTCCTCTTATATTTGTGTTAATTTCGATATGTTGCCATTGACTCAGAACAATGAAAATTTTATTGCATATATTTCAAACCATGAGCTTCCGGATGCAATGAATATCATATTTATATGACGTCACATAACGTCAGATTTGACGTCAGGTGAAAAAGTTTGTACGCGGTCTAAAGCCATAATTTCTGGACCGATTTTCATCAATATTTCACAGAATGTGTATGTTAGGCTCTAGTTGTGCCTTCCGGTGTCCATTTTTCAAAATTCGAAAAGGCAATGGTTCTATGGCGAATCCAAGATTCGAACCATTGACGTCAATTTTCAAATGCGTATAAAATCGCTTACAAATGAGCTAGAAAGATGATATTTGGACAGAATATAAGTCTCAAGGGTTACTTTACATTCTCTGAAGATGAACGTCATATGACGTCATATGACGTCATGAGGTGAAAGGTAATTTTTAATATTTACGTGTTAATTTTTTTATGTTGTACAAGTCCGAGCACCTTGAAAATTTAATAGCATATGCTTCAGATTGAACTGTTTGCATTTCAAAAAGTTTTATTTGACTATGACGTGTTTTGACGTCAAACTTGACGTCGTCTAAAAATGCTTGTACGCGGTCTAGAGCCATTATTTCTGGGCCGATTTTCATTAATATTTCACAGAATGTGTATGTTAAAGTCTAGTTGTACATTCCGGTGTCCGTTTTTCCAAATTCGAAAATGCAAAGGTTTTATGGCGGATCCAATATTCGAACCATTGACGTCAAATTTCAAAAACGTATAAAATCGTTTCCAGATGAGTTAGAAATATAATATTATATTTGGATAGTATATAAGTCTCCAAGAGTGCTTTACATTCTATGAAGATGAACGTCACATGACGTCATATGACGTCATAAGGTCAAAAATAATTTCTGATATATACGCGTTAATTTAAATATGTTGTTTACTTCCCAGGACCATGGAAATCTAATGGTATGTAAATCAATCCATGTGCTTTAGAATGCAATGTAATTCATATTAATGTGACGTTATATCACGTAAGATTTGACGTCAGGACAAAAAGGTTTTACGCGGTGTACAGCCATTATTTTTGGACCGATTTTCATCGAAATTTCACAGAATGTATATGTAACGCTCTATATGTGTATCCCGGGTCCCTTTTTACAAATTCGAAAAAGCAATGGTTCTATGGCGAATCCAAGTTTCGAACCATTGACGTCAAATTTCAAATACATATAAAATCGCTTCCAGATGATTTAGAAAGTTGATATTTGGACTGAATATTAGTCTTTGAGACTTATTCATATTCTGTGAGGATTAACGTCATTTGACGTCATAAGGTCAAAAAGAATGTTAATATATCTACGCGTTAATTTCTATATGTTGCAAAGTTGTAAGGAGCATGAAAAAATTATTTGATATATTCAAGATACTTAATATTTCATTTCATTGATTTTCTTATGCCTATGACGTCACATGACATCAAACTTGACGCTGTCTACACAAGCTTTTACGCGGTCTTCGGCAATTATTACAGGATGAAATTCGCATTGTAAGCATTTTAAATAAATTTGATTTGTAACATAGATTATAAAAATAATCCAAGTTAAATAAATCGATATAAAAAAATGATTTTCAGTTACTTTTGCCATATCCTCCAAGTTAAACGGTTATATTTTTCATAGTTTATTTAAGTTATGGCCATACAAAAGCAAGTTAAAGGCTGGAATTTCATATCCTTTTACTTTTTTAGCTTTTAAGTGTTTAACAAATGTAGCAGAAAGTCCTATCATTCGTATCAACGAATGAAATCTAGTTATTATTATTATTATTATTCCTTTTTTTCCAACCAAATCTAAGAGTTAATTTCGGTAAGTTGTCAGTGTCTAAGCAACATGAAAATTAAATTGCCTCGACAAAAACTTATAAATTTTTAAATTCAATAATTTTTAATTTTCAATGACGTCAATTGACGTCAGATTTGACGTCAGCTTCAAAAGTTTGTTCGCGCTCTAGAGCCTTTAGTTTTTGATATTTTATCTTGATATTTTCACAGAAGATGTATGTTATGATGTAGATGTGCACCTTATCTTTCAAATTTTTAAATTCGAAAAATTTAAGAATTTATGGCAAAACCGAGTTTCGAACTTTGGTCCTAAAACTATTATTTAATGTTACAAAGGCTACTGATGAGATAGAAGCATGAAAATTGGACAGCTTATTGGCCCAGAGGTCTACTTTCTTTTCTCTGAAAGATTTCCTTTTAAGTCACGTGGTTATGACGTCATTTAATAGATAAAATCCTATTTTTTCAAAGATTTCTCTCGCTCTGGCATCATACATTTTGAGTCAATTTTAATGAAATTGAAATTGCAGCGATAAAAAAGTATCTTTTTATACATTCAATCATTTTCAATTTTCATTGGCGTCATATGACGTCAGATTTGACGTCAGCTTCAAAAGTTTGTTCGCGCTCAAGAGCCTTCAATATAGGTCCGATTATCTTGATATTTTTACAAAAGATGTATTTTAGGATGTAGATGTCCACCTTGGCATTCAAATTGCCAAATTCGAAAAGATTAAGATTTTATGGCAATACCGAGTTTCGAACTTTGGTCAAAAATTAAATTTAAATGTTACAAAGCCCCCTGATGCGTTACAAGCATGAAAATTGGAAAACATATCGGCATAGAAGTTTACGTTCTATTTTCTAATGAATTTCTCTTTAGTCACGTGGTTATGACGTCATCAAAAAGACAAAAAAAAATTCTTTTTAAAAATTTCTTTTGCTCTGGTATCATGAATTTAAAGTCAATCTTAATTATATCTTCAGAATTGATAGAGTTAAAATTGAAGTGATGCATACTGCAAGAAATGTTTGTTATGTCACGTGATTATGACGTCATGCATACTTAAGCAAGAATTATTTTGAAAAATCATATAAAATCGCCAATTAGACCAATGAACTTAAACTGTTCAAAAATTTCGAAACTTAGTACGTTCATAAGGTCTTGAAAATTTCAAGTGATTACGTCATCAAACATGGCAGTTATTCATGTTTGATGGAATGCCTTCTTGAAAATGTGTAAACAAACCTGTTCGCATTCTCAAAGACACTTTTTTTTCTTGATTAATAGAACGTTAGCTGAACAGCGTCATGAGTATTGATGCCAATCTAAAGCATAATTTAAAGAATTTATGTTGTGTCACTTGTTTATGACAACATTGATTTGTAAGCAAAATATATTAAAAAGATCAAAAGATTGTATATATTAACTTAAATAAGTAATAATGCCGTACCTTAACAAGCACAAAAGGTCCAGAAAATTTCAAGTGATTACGTTATCAAACATGACTTATTCATGTTTTTCGTAAAAGGGCTAATTCATGGAAACCCTATTAAGTTGCAGAAAGAAATGAGAGTGGTCATTGGGTTGGTCGAGCAAGATCCGATTGTTCTTTTGCAGGAATGAATGCCTGCGTTGAATTGTGAATTTTGATACGTTTTTGAATATGCAATGAATACATGTTAAGTCATATGCTTACAAAGAAAATGATATTAAATAAAGAATGAAAAAAAAAATCGATTGAATAACGTAAGAAAACAATTCTTGAGGATATTATTATCTTAAAATTTTCCTGGTTTTTTTTGTTTGTTTTTTTGTTTTTGTTTTTCTGAATGATAGAAAACGGGTGCATAATCAAATAAAATCCATATTTATGCTTTCTCAGTATCTTCTTAGGAAGATGTAAATGAAAAAAAAAAAAAAAAAAAAAGATTTAAAGCTTATTTTTGAACATAATCGTAAGTATATATTTAAGATAATGATGATTTACGTATTAAATCATACATTATTATGCATCATTATTCCATTTTTTTGTATTAACTTATATATTTAATACCTTTGAAATAAGCAAACGGAAAGCCGCTTCGTTTGTATCTTAAACAAACGACTTCTAGTTGTTTTTAAAAGCGTGATGCGAACAAAGAAATGACTTAATTTGACACAACATTAAAGGACAAATCCAGCCATATAATCCCACGAGCTATAGATGATCTATCGATCGGCCGTGGGTATACGACGATGTATATGCATAACATTGTTAGAATGTTTACTAAAACAACTCCTAAGAAGGTTGGCAGTATATTTATATTATGACAGTTCTAAAGACACGCTCATGATACTTATAAGCGGTATCCGAATTACATTAATTAACATTTTTACAAACATGACTTTTTTCTCTTCGCCATGCCGACTGTGTCGAATATGAGTTATATTATTGTATGCGCAAACCGAGAAGACCCTGATCAGACAGCTACTTTTCACTCGGTCACCTTAGTCGATTGATAAATTATGAGCTTGATTTAGGAACAGCAATTGTTTCAAGCATGACCTTGTTATCTACGAGCATCACATTAGATGTAAAAAGCGGCGATATCAGAAAATGATATTCATACCCATTAAGATAACAGAGCGCAGTAATTACAAGAACAACAAAGCTCTTTCATACTAAAGTTGTTAAAATGATACCGATATATTTCCCTTGTTCCGTGTTCTTGGTGCTCTGAACATGAAGGTACTCCAAGACTGGTTGGCCTAGTGTCAGGTTAATGAGATGGTAGCATGACACTTGTCCATTGCGAGGTATCACAGTGAGGCACTATATCTGTCTCAAATAGTCTTCAGATGACTAAAGGATGTTGGTGGGACGTTAAACCAGAGCATATAAAGCTTTCTACAATTAATGCGAGCCAATGTATAGTTACCAATCTTCATACAAGATAAACTGTTAAATCCTGCAAATTATAAGCAAATTATATTTGGTTGAATAGCCCCATGTAGTTAAATCCTGTTTCTTATTGTGTTGCAAACTAACTGAATAGCAATTGATTCTTCAGATTTTTTCCCAAATGTTCAGCAATCCACCAAGCAATCAAATCATTCCTTGAAGATAAATGGACTTGACAATGTCACTGTGTAGGTAATCGTACAGATTATTAACATTCTGGGAAGTTTTTAGAGTCAACAATGTATACAGCAACAAAATAAGACAAAATAAGTCAATACACATGGGAAACACACAATGCTATATAATATGAGTAACGTAAATATAACAATAGACTTACATTTGTTGGATGCAATAGAGGATTTCATCCATGGAGCAAAGCCAAAAGGTTTCTTAACGGAATCGGAAGCTATTGTAAATTTTTGATCACGATCTGTGTACCGGTTTTCTCCCAAGACGTCTTTCCAATATATCTGGTAAGGTTGATGAAGTTTTCCGTAAGACAAGACTGCTGAAAAGGGAAGGGGGTGGCTATCGTCACAAATAACTTGCCAGACAATGTTGTTGTTTGAGTATTATGTCATGAATTTTAAGAGTCAAATGTTATTAAATGGTATAGACACAGCAATTATTGTTTCACCTTGTCATATAAACCTGTATTTTCCACTTACATCTACAATGTACATTGTATTCATCGAGAGTCAAAATACCCGAACTATAAACTGTTAATAAAAATAATGATTATTATTATTAGACATGTCTCCAATGAAGCGACCTAGATCAGTGTAAAGTTTGTATGACCATAGCTATCAAAGTTGGATCTTAAGGCTACCAAAGAAAGTTCTGATTCTTGAAAACGCCCCCCCCCCCCCCCCCCCCTTAAATAAATATATAAATAAATAAATGTCCAAGTTTATCTAACACGGAATTCAAAACGGAAATAATTTGTTATGTAATAAATCTAAACTGCATGGATGAGGTTAAATATTCTATAGATCTGAAAGTATGTAGTCTAAGGTATAAAACATTAATTGTTACTACAGATCATGTATTATTCCTTTGAATTCCTTTTGTTTTTAGCTTACCTGGTCACGAAGTGCTCAAGGTGAGTTTCTATGGTGAGTCAATGTGCGTCGGTTTTTCGGACGTCATGACGTCCGTCCGTCAACATTTCTTTTGTACACTCGCGCATCCTCATTTCTTCACCAATCTTCTTCAAACTTTGTGAAAATGTTTATAGCTATAACCTCTCGGCAAAGGTCGATCATGACTGATATCTGCCCATTAGGTCTGGCTTAAGTTGACAGAAAAGATGCCAGTTTGTCACTTTCTTTTAAGGATGGGGTATTAATGCGCAATGATGTTGCCATCAAACAGAAAGGTTTATAAAGATCAAATAAAAAATGTAAGGACTATTATAACTTAAACATATTAACAAGTATATGAAATAAGATTACTTTTTTTGTTGTTTAACACTTTTAACATACATATCAGGTCTCAAGTCATTCAAACTGGTGGTGAAAAAGATATGATCCGGACAAGAAATGCTCAAAGAAAATCTATCAAAGGGGAATAACTAAAAAGGCACACAAGGTAGAGTTATGGTTCTTGTGCACTGCACTCCGGGTTATTGCAAGAAACATACATACCACGTCTCAAGTCATTCAAACTTATGGTGACAAAGTTATGCTCCGGACAAGAAATGCTCTAAGAAAATCTATCAAAGGGAAATAACTCAAAAAACGCACAAGCTAGAGATATTGTTCTTGTGTTTGCACTCCGGGTTATTACAAGAAACATACATACCAAGTCTCAAGTCATTCAAACTTATTGTGACAAAGTTATGCTCCGGACAAGTAGATGGGGACGCCGCCGCTGAAAAAAAGTAACCCCTAAATGTCGCCCGACTCTTGTCAGGCGACACAAAAATGTCACATCTCACTTTGTTTACAGTCTAGCATGTTTATTTCTTAATCAATTTTCTTCAAACTGTATGACAATGTTTATTAACATAATCTCCCGACTTAGTTTGATTATGGCTGATACCTGCCCATTATGCCTCGTGTTATAGCCATTGAATTTCACTTTGTGTACAACTCCATTTCAATCTTCTTCAAACTTGATTACAGTGTTTATAGCCATAATCACTCGGCCAAGTCTGATAACGGCTGATGTTTGGTCTGGAGTTATGACCATTGAATGAAGAAAAGCACCAGATTTCGCCTTGTGTACACTCTGTCATCTTCATTTCTGAAACAATCATGATGATGTTTATGCATAAGCTTTCGGCTAAGATATCAACCAGTTCAGTCAGGATTTATGGCTAAAAAACACTTGAACAATTTTCTCGTCAGAAACCACAAGGCATGCTATTTGGTTTGTGATATGACCTAGTGGACCTCTATCAATTGGTTCAAATCATTGACATTGGATGTCTTACTGACCTACTTCTGAATTTTCAAGCTACGTCCTTCAAATTTGACCCAAAGGTGTTGTTTGATGTGTGAAATTGAAATGATATTGCTGTATTTATGTATAGATAATGTATTCAGTATGACTAACCTACAATTCAGTAACTTGTACAGGCAATCAATGCAATAATTCTCAGGTGAACGACTTCAGAGCCATCATGGCCATCTTGTTAAATTATTAGTCCTGTTGTTTGCCGCAATAAATGCATCAGAAATACTACGTGTATTTAAAATGACTCTGATTCAATAAGGTTGATTGTTTCTTTGTTATTTTTTGAAATTATCTAGAAAATATTCAATATGACGCAATGGTACCAGTAGTATTTTCATCTCCAGCATTGCTTGTATCATCGTCATTTAAATGCCCATCATTCTTCCAAAAGCAGTGTAAAATTTAGAAAAGAACAGCAAAGTGTGTGCTACAGATTTGTTACGAGATGCAGTCTGTACATAATCGTTGACGACAACATTGCTACAATGCATAAGAAAGAATCTGTTACACAAAATCATGCAATTGTTTACAAAAATAACTAATTTGTATATTCCGGATATCTTCGGCTTTTTTCTGACGTTTACAATCTTACAATGGTCTCCTTAACGAATCGCGAGTGCATAAATTGATGACGTAATAGATAAACAAACTGTGATTCGGCAAGGGTTTTTTTTTTTTTTGTTTTTTTTTTTAATTCAAATTATTTCCGATAACAGACCCCCCTCGTAAAAGCTCGCAAACGCAAAATGTAATAAATGAGAGTATGTTGACATCTATCCAAATACTATCCATATACTAAATTGCGTAATTTGATCAACATTTTCAATGTGTTAAACTTATTTTACAGCAGGTATTGCACAGTATGTACCATTTGTGTTAAGTCTACAAAATGTCAAATGAATGTTATTTTACATTTTCTTTTTCATAAAATTTGAATCATAATGAAATATAATGGGCCTTTACATGATTCAAATTTAGAGGCGGTATAAAATAACATTGATTCTAAATAACAGAGTTTTTTCTTGATATGATAATACGTTTTATCAACAATATTTCAAATATAGATATCATCAATAATAAAAGTGCCAGTCGAATATCAATATCTAACCTAGCATCTCACGTAAGGCATTTCTCGTGTATCTCAATTTGTTAATTATCAGGGACATTTAGCTTTTCCTGTACGATGAGTTAACTGATCGCATGTAATAAATTCATAAAACCACAGGACTTTTATAACATACCAGTAAGTGAAGATTAAAGTTAAGATATTTATCGTTTGTTTATTTCTCTCATCTTTTTGAATTTCCTTAGACTCGCTCGCCATGTGTTTGTAAATAGTGAATATTTACAATCATTCAGTACATTCACAATATTTAATCCTCGATTCATATTTGTTTTGCAATAAACAAACAATGCGTAACATAAACTAAAACAAACCTTTCTTTCAATCTTGCAAAGTAAACACTTTTAACTTAATGCAATTTCTTGATCAAATGCTTCTTTGCTTTCAACAAACTTTTGTTAGATCGATAGGAAGTTGCATGCTGAGATTATTAAACTCCACTTGTGAATTATTTCGTCTGAGTGCCCATATCTCACGTGGTTACAGACTCCATAAATCATGTAAACTAGTCGGATCAAACTCTTACATCAGTGATTGGTTATAACTGCCGAGGAGGCATACGTATAATGAATGTCTGGGTTGGCCGCTGGTATGTTTTGGAAAAAAAATAATTTGTTCTCTCTGTGCACAAAGGCACTTAAGTTTAAGATAAATAAACAAGAAGTAGAGTCTAGTCATTATCACCCCAAAGTTTGTTTCCGACATTAAACCGTTGTCGGGCTAGCTTTCTTTGATTCGACCTAATGGGAGTTTCTCGGACACTAATTTATGTACATATATGGTGAACTATGGGAGAAAATCAGTTGCATTTTCTGGTTTCCTCCATGCGCTGAAATCATGAGTCCATATATTTAACCAAATCTCAGGATGTTCAAATTAACCAAACGATTTTTCACTTAATTCATATATACATGGGCAACAATAATTTTATTTTATAGTGAATAATTACCTCAAATTATTGTTTTTGTTTTAAAGAAAGCTTATTTCTAAATTTAATATTCTTGGTATAATGTTGTTCCAGGACGGACAAGTCAAGTGCACAAACAATATGACTGGGACGAAATGCACCAAAGATGTTTCTAGTTATACCGTAAAACCTCCAAAAGCGGCACCTTTGAACAAGCGGCACCTCTGGGCAAAGCGGTACCTCTGAGCAAAGCGGCACCACATCTGAGCAAAGTGGCACCTCTGAGCAAAGCGGCACCTCTGAGCAAAGGGCACCACATCTGAGCAAAGCGGCACCACATCTGAGCAAAGCAGCACCTCTGAGCAAAGTGGTACCACATTTGAAGCAAAGCAGCACCTCTGAGCAAAGCGGCACCACATCTGAGCAAAGCGGCACCTCTGAGCAAAGCGGTACGTCTGAGCAAAGCGGCACCTCTGAGCAAGCGGAACCTCAGAGCAACGGCTACCTCTTTGCAACATCAGTTGTATTCCCTTTATATTCTTTTAGGTTTTACCTTTGCACCAGTCGAGATACCTTTATACAGCAACACCTTTCAACAGTTTTCTTTGATCCCAGCAGATGTTCCTGCTGAGAGTTTCCATTGCACATTAATTTTTTGAAATGAAGGCAGGAAAATATCTCACCATTCTTGGATTAAAATATTTGTGATGAAATTCACTATATTGGAGTAAAATATTTGTGATGAAATTCACTATATTGGAGTATTATCAGAGAAAATAAAAGATGAAATACGCCCCTTGATCATTGAGTAGTAATAGTGCAAAGAGAAGTTGGTGAGCGTTTATAATACGTAAAAGGAATGCTACATCGCTCTATATGTTCGCGAAGACTCTGTCCACCAATGAAAAAATGACGCTCGAGTTCGAGTTCAAGAAAACGTCGGGCACACTTCTACTAACAAGGGACCATCAAGGTGACTGTATACTTCACATGTACGCTAACTTGCATATAACAAATGACTTTATCCAACTGCAAACAAAGGGTTCTTAAAGCTGTCATACCCCATGACAAATCCCCTAAAAATACATGCTTGCAGTAATCTATTTTGCCTCTGCATTGGGAAGGTTTTGCCCGTGCGAATTCTCAATCCGTTTCTGATTAATGCGGTTCATTTATCAAACAATTCCCATCTCTTATCTTTCTTGTATGAATAATATTTACCCATATTTTATCAAGAACAACTCGGCACTCAGTGTCTTTACGGCCTTACAGATTTAGGTTATCGGCAACATCAAATTGATGTTGGAAAAGGACGAGGGGTTAGTTTAAGAAGATCGTTGGTCGATCATCTGTCGCGACATATCAGTCGATAAAATGGCACTGGTAATTTCCTGCTTTGCGGTTAACATCTATACAAGATAGTTCCAGGACTGGATGGTCCGGTTTCTGGATGATATAATTGGGTATTGTATCAGCACATGTCAACGGCGTGATATCGTATCAAATAGATATACTCTCAAAATGACTCAAATACGTCATAAACAATAAACAACCTAACATCAAAAAGGAATTGTTATCCATTTTGAACAGTCCTTTCCTAATCGGAGATATTTACAGATGATCTGAGCACCTAAGAATAAAGAGTCATCTCTTTTTAAGCACAAAGATACATATCAAAATCGTAATGGACCAATCGGTTACTGTCGCTGACACACTATCACCTGGCCCCTAATTCTGTGAGTTCGAACTCTTATCTGGACACTGTTTTGGATTTTCATATAAAGGATTTTTCTGGTAAGCTAGCGAAATATACCGGATGCCCACCTCCCATTTGTAAAAAGCTGGAAGCCGCTGTATGACTGACATATTGTAGGCATGACGGTACCCTTCAAAATAACATCCTCAGATCATAGGAAATAACAAAGATTATGTAATTTCAAAACAGAACTACCGTCATCTCTCTTAGTATTGGGAGAGAAAAAAATCAAGTTTTTGTCGTTTTTAATATTTTTATGTTTTTTCTTCTTCAAAAAGTGCCCCAACACTTAGGAACACGCCATTTTTTGTCAAGTGTATAATAAACATACTGAGAGAGAGAGAGAGAGAGAGAGATTTATCCTTCTATTTATTTATCTACCTATTTACCTTTTTGGTACTGTTATAGCTCCCTTGCTTGGAGCTCAGCATATAAGGGTAGTTGCAGGACTGGTTGACCTAGTGTCAGGATCATGTGACAGACTGTGGTATCATACTACATGTCTTCGGTGTAATACTGCATTGTGGCAGCACTATATCTGTCTCAAGTAGACATCGTCTTCAAATAATTGAAATATTGTCGATGGGACGTTAAACCAAAAAAAAACAAAAAAATATTTAATTATGAATTCAATACTCATTCCCGGTATCTAGCTTATTGGTTTATGCAGCGATCTGTTTTGCTAATTGAGGAAACATTATTGAAACGTGTCAAATCAAAGCGCTCAATGCGCTGAGAGACGTTGGCGGGATTAACATGAAATAGCTATCATTCTAAACCCAGGCGTAAGAAATAGAGGCAAAGGTCATATGACGCCAAACACTCCACACGCTTTACTGCAACTATAGTTGCCAGTGGGTCAGTTGAACTCGCTCTCTGTTTGTTTCATAATAATCCGGAGTAAGGGTCACGAACCTAATTTCATTCATAAGTTGCATACCTTCAGTACTAGTGCAAAATACTGGTAAAAGAAAATATGTTAACAAACAATAACACATTAAAAGCGGTTTCGGTTATGATTAAAATGTCTATGTAAAATATTCCACACGTATTCGTTAGTGCAGAAACGCATTGCATACATATGCACTAAGCGCGGAGGGGCACAGTTAAATCGGCGGTGGAAAAAATATGCAAATCAGCAAAGCCTGTTTTAGATTTCCAGTTACTAAAGACAGTGGGTACATATGCACTCTATGAACCATTATTCGTCTGCTGTAAATTGTACCCCTTTGTCATTGGTTATCGTCTGCTCGTTGTCATTGAGTGCCGATTAATAACATGGACGCGAATATACCACACCACCCCCATCCTATTCCATTCCGTCCCCTGCTGCGCAATGATGTTTCTTCATGCGACAGATTGTGTCACGAGAGGGGTGTAGAGCAGATAGGGATGGGAACTGAAGACAAACAATTTGAGGATCTCTCTGTTTTAGAAAGAAATAATACTTCACCTGCTTTAAGCAAATATCACTGCAAAATATGTTTCATGCACTGCCTTATTAAACACCACACGAAAATTACGTAATGGTATGAAGGAAGTATTACCAGGTAAATCGTAATTATGGAAGAAACTTTTGTCCCAAAAGTAAAAGTTAGAGTCAGTAATTACTTTTCAGATTAAAAGTGCCTCAAACTTAAGAGACACGAAAAATAATCATTTTCTCAAAATTCAAAGGTGTCCCAAAACTTAGAGTTTCCCAAAACTTTAATACCAAACTTCCTCAACGAATCCTTGGTGTATCGGTAGTCGAAGGTTGAACATGGTCTAACTGTCTCTTCTCTCTAAATAACGACCATAATAGCTTCAGTAACTTACTGATACATACTACGGAATACCAGGCTGAAATCAAATTAGTTTTGTACACATACCCACGAGACAGAAGCTGCTACATATACCGCCATCATGGTGTTATCCAAATAAAACGATCCGAAAAATATGCTTTATTAAAACCATTCATCTTCATCAAGAAAGATAAAGTGTGGCACAGAAGACGTGGATATTTTTATGGCTACTGCTCTCTAAGATAATTGGTATATATACACTGTAATACAAAAACAAATAGTCAGTGGAATACATTTATATGTTTTATATAATTTGAAAAAAAAAGTGTTTTATATCATAAATCAGGAGGAGTTAATTTGTTTGTGGTGATTTAAAGAAACAAAAAGATATCAAATAGGAATGACTTTGATTGTATCACTGGAACATTTGTTTGGAACATATAATGGCTGAACCTTACAGATTGCTTTTTTGATAGGGCTTCAATGTCACTTTCCCCGTTATAAATCTCTTTATTTATCTCCTGTTTACATATTAATAGTCGTGTATGTCTAGACAACTCCAAAATAATAATAAGATAAGAAAGTTTGGAGTACCGGAAATCGGAGTCTGGTTAATGACTCCTGATTGTGTAACTGATTTGCTTCTTCGTCGGAGCTCCGCGCGTATTTATATCGCTGCTCCACATTTGTTATCAGTTGAGATGACTTTGTACTTTTTACCTATAACACCGAAAGTAGTTATCTGATTGGTTCCTGACTGGATCGGTTGAAAATCATTATCCAATTAGATTTCTCGTCTTATAGCAAATATAGTTATAAATTACGTCATTGTTCACTATGCTCGTTATCATTACAAGCTTTTAATTTTTTAATGTATCGGAAATTTCCTGTGTGATTTCGAACTGCTATGCAAATTTCCTTGTGAGTTC
Source organism: Solen grandis (assembly GCA_021229015.1). Classification (NCBI taxonomy): domain Eukaryota; kingdom Metazoa; phylum Mollusca; class Bivalvia; order Adapedonta; family Solenidae; genus Solen; species Solen grandis. The sequence goes on from CM037782.1 coordinate 70,294,393, forward strand.
TATGATTTCATAAAGGATAAACATACATTCTATGTATTTCCAGGTGCAGAGGGTCTAAATCCTAAGTGTCAAAAGAAAAAAATATTGGTTGAGTTGAAATACCGTCACCGTCAGCTCATGAATATATTTCGGACTCGATTTTTTCATGTCAGTTGACTTGACTAGACTATTTGACTTTACCGTCACTTCGACAGTATTTCAGTCATATTGTGACTCCAGCTTATTACAGGTGGAGGAAGACCCCGAATGCACGGAGGCATCTGGGTAGAACCACCGATCTACCGCAAGCCAGCTGGAAGACTTCCTCACATGACCCTGCCGGGATTCGAACCCACGCAGTTCATGTCAGTTGTCACACGACATGTTATATTGTTATATTGTTCTAGCTACATAATGTGCCTTTATATGACCTTTTAGTTTGCTTTTAATGAAACTTTATACTATGCTGGTCACGCTTAAAGTCAACCCCATTCACGACTTTGAGAGGGTACTTTTCTCCGAATAAACACCCCCTCCTAACCCTTCCTCCAAGAAATAACAATATACGCAACAATCCTTTCCACCGAGTTTTTTTTTTATATAATTTGTGAGAGAACCTGATAAGCAATCCCATTCTATATTTTTCTATATTTGCGTCAATCATTTATCAGATTAGCCTTTTGTTGCTCACTCCTGATTAAGAATTGAAATAGCGCAATATCAATATAATGACTCGTAGAAACTGATCTTTTTGTAACCATCCGTGGTCTCTATAATATCCTTGTTACTACGTCTATTTTTTTTCGGTAGGAACTAGTTATCAAGATATATGTGCATCCGAAGTCGTAGGTGTATGTTCAACCAGCAGTCGATTGCCTGAAAAGAAGCAATTTACTTTTAAAGCAATAATTTTTCTTCTTTTTTACATTTTACATTTTACGATTTCACTCATTCTACAGGATTCCGCCATTGCTATTTCTGTTATCTTACAGATTCCTCACTTTGTCGTAAGCCTTCCTGTAATAAACTCCTAATATTTTACCGTAAGTATAGACACCGTGTATTGTATAATTAACGTCTTTATAAAATACTAATTAAGATAATTATTTACAATCAAAGGTAAAAATAAAGAGAAAAATGTTTGCAATTGTAAATAATATATAAATGTCAAAGCGATATGTCTTCAAGTGAAAATAATGTCTCAAACAAATACATTATGATTTCCGTGCAATTAGTCAATTTCCGTTGTAGCGGCATCGGTCAGCTTTTTCAAAGAGAGTATTTGCTTGTAACGGTTATAGTTTACGGCAAGATTGAGTGAGAAAAACACATTACTTTTGTTTATTCATGCAAACAACGATCTGTTTATTGGGAGAAATGCCAGGATTCTCTTTCATCCTGCTCGAAAATGTGGCACTACAATGAACTCTCATTTTTACTGGTATGTCAAGTCTGTAAAATATATACACTAAGAACAGAGGGATGAAGGAGTAAACTAGCTGAGGAGATGTATATGAGAAATAACTTCACAAAATTGATTATATTTATTAGAATAAAAAAATTATATATTTTACTTCAGTATGTAATAAATACCTACACATTCTAGTTAACGAACTATTTTTCATTATGCATGATTGAGATCGGTGTTTTATTATATTTATTATATATTATTTTATCATTATATATATATATATATCACTTTATTCCTCTCT
>CM037782.1:70296183-70346183 GCA_021229015.1 Solen grandis
ATTTTAGTCATCGTTTAGGTAATTCTGGTACCGCTGCAATAAATCTTCAACATCAGTTGCATTAACCCAGACAGGAGCTTGTCCCTTGACTGTTTATTGAACGTGTCGATTACTCGGGAATAGATTTAATCAAGTTAGTCAGTAATTGATAAAATGAAGACAATCGCATTACAACAAAACTAGAAGTCTCGCGGGGGATTACGAGCAATGGTTGGTCTGCAAGTCGTTGACAGTTATTGAGTACACGGGCTTGCTGCAAGAGGACTTGGAAGGTCGTTAAAGGGTCCTGTTTTGTCGCAAACTAATTTGGTTGGAAAATAACAACCGTTGTCAGTGTTTATTATTAAAGTGGCGCAGCAGAGTTATCTAATGAATGATTTCACTAATGATTTCATGATAATTATATCTTGTTCTTTCACTGTCGCAGTCGTCTCGAGAGATTGGTATACATTTTTTGAATAACTCACTATTATGCCTTCTTTGCAATATGCAAAATTGGTCAATAGATTACCATTTTTCCTGTTTCCGTCTTCATGTAGAATCCGGTACAGTATAGTATTGAACGCCGCCAAACCCTAAAAATGTAAATGTCTAGATTTGATATTCTGTTCAATAATAGCTTGATATTAATCAACTAGTGAAATCGTGGAAAAATTGAATGAAATTATCATCTATGATATTGACCACATGCAATTAAATCTTATATCTTTATAAATATAAATTGATACTATTTTGTATCAAAGGATTCTTTCATTATAAAATGACATTGCACTTGACTTAAATTGAAAAAAAAAAAAACAACACTTTTTGTAGTAGTAGTATCAAAGGAGTTTAAAAATGATGAACTTCAAATGTTTAGTTTGCTGTTGATATCACAGTTTAAAGAAATTTGAAAATATTTAAAGTACTTATAAATTATAAAAGGGAAACATGTGTATTTTTCAGTTTGTTTAAAGATAGCCTTACCTATCGTGCAAAACCAGTAAAAATGGCATGAACTATTCGTGTGTTTCAACACTGCAGTTCAGAAATCTTCCCCTCGATAGACTTTATTTCGAACATCTGTAGTGCTATGGAGCATGACTTATCAACTTTTCAGAATTCTTTCGCCAGTCACATCAGATTTAAAGATTATGGGTCTGTTATAACGTTTGATGTGAAGGATGCTTAGATCAGCGAAGAGATTGGACAGAAAAACTGATGCCACGTTTGTATGCTAGAGGAAACGAAAAACGTCGACAGTAAATCTTATAGAATGAACAATTGCAAGACACATTGGTCGTGGTTGCTGATTGTTGATAATGGATCATTTATAACGGTCACAAAAAATAAACTAACTCTCGTTTTTAGCACCATGCTGTTCTGATATATATGGGAACATTTCAGTACAAAGATTCTGATTCTCGCATGGTGTTAAAGTTAGGCTTATTTCAATACATTCCAAATTAAATTTTCCCGTGACATGATTTTTGTTTTCAAAAGCTTTATACTTATGTAACTCCATATGCCATTCGGTAATGTTAAGTATTCTTTTTGATAACGAAACGCAGCAACAGTATCTCCAAGGTGCCTATGTCCTGAATGTTTCAAGATGAAATGCGGGTTCAGCAATGTACACAATTTTGCTTCTTCCGGACGACAAAAGCGAATCTCCTCCTATGGACCTATCCACTAGGTTTTCTTTTGTGTTTATGTTTATTTCTCGGGAGATGCACTGGTGTTTCATTTGAGACATTTCTTTTAATATGTTTCCGCCAATTAAGACGGCTCCCCTATTGATGACCGCGGCTTCTTTAATTGACTGTTATCTAGACTCTATGGAAGGTATAAATCAATATTGGCGCTATCAGACTAGAAATTGTATTTCGTTAGGCTAAAATCAATCGGCGTATAAAAAGCATGTGATAAGCCCTCATTGTAAAACGTAGTCAATAATAGTCTAGAATGACTGGTTTATTACTTGACAAAGGCAAACCGAGAGGAGAGAAAACAAATTGCTAAATTAATATTCAGTACATTAATCAAACGATGTGCCAAAGATAATGTGTTGTCGATTCGAACCGCATTGGAAGTGACAATACTGCAGTTATGATAGGGATGATTTGATAATAACGCAATCTCTCGTAGAGCTGCGGAGAATGGACGACTCTGGAAGGAGACCGAATGTGGGTCACGTGAAATAAGATTGCAAGGGATTACGTAATTCATATTTTGTCAAACATTTCAATTCTTAATTATCGTTCAAAGGGCGGCAAAACTTTGTGCATTTGATATTACAATGTGGTTATTTTATACAAAACACACAAATGTAGGGGACTGACGCTTTCAAAACAAGATTATTAAGATCTAGTGGTTTAAACGAAGTACAATATTAGCTTCTTATTCCCCCGTTTATAATCCATTGCATTTTCTCCACATTTTTACATAAATGTCAGTTAAATGAAAGTATATCTTGCAAAATATTTGATTTTTCATGGTCTGTTCTTTGGCCAAAATGTTCTAAATCGGTCAGTTTTTTTTAAACAATACACACACTTATGTTTGATTGAAGGCCTTTGTTTTTTTTTATAAAACCTTCAGAAGTTTTTGATATCCGATAACGCTAAAGGGGAGGCGATAAAGTGTCAAAGGTTTCATAAAGAGGGTTTGGCTGTTTGCCTGTTCTTTTGTCTTACAGTAATTCATGTGTAAAAGAATGGGGACACTCGCATGTTTGATATACCTTAAAGACAAACTTAGTCGCGAACAATGGGCTTAATTTACATTATCTATGCTTAATCATGATAAGTCACATTTTTACTTTCCAACAGTTTTAGGAGAACAAAGAATGAAAGAGAGATACCAAAAGCAGAGGCTAAAGGAAAAACGTTCCTTCTTTTTTAATATTCCCCCATGAGCGATTATCTAGAAATAGTTATAAAACATGACTGTTACTCCTTGCATTGCATATGTTTGTTCTGATATCATAACCAAAACAAAGTGGCGTCTATTATATATATATATTCGTCGAATCTAAATCCTTTTTACGGTATTTAATTCCTAAGTAGGTAGTTAAATTCATGTCTAATTACTTTTCCTGCAACAAAGCATAACCTTGTGGAGTTATAGCTAAAAAGTTACAAGCTATTCGTGCCAGTTGTTTGAATAAAAGACGGAAAAAATGAGTGCATGGTGAATAAGATTTCCTCCAAGATATACCGATGTTCGTCAACAAAAAAAAACTTTACCCGGTACAGGCACGATGCTGTTTTGACTGATCCAATCTATGCACCAGACTCGGTTGGGGTTGCCATTGTAGACAACTGCTTGAAGAGAGCAAGTATTAAGCGATTTTTGATTGACGTTTCGTCATAAAAAGATTCTTAAGAAAAGCGCTAATGCAGTCATCAGGCTAACGTAAAAGTAACGTAAACTGAATGAAGGCGTAAGGAGACACCCGACATCAACATTGCGGAAGTGTGAATATATCAGCAAACGTCGAACACAGCAAATTAAGAAACGATGTATCAAAGTATATTAATGATGCCGATTTTTCAACGTAACATCTGTAGAATTTGAGCTGAATGATTTACATAACACTTGTCAGTTGAAGGTATCGGTTGAGACTATGGTGGAAATGAGCGTATACATTAAAGTCATGTCTGATTTTGACGAACCATTCATGATTTAGATAAAAAAAATCTGAACTCACGGGACATCGTAAATAAAAAATGAAATAGACTTTCTGGATAAACCAGATATAGTAGGAACTTTTGCTGTTCATGTGGATGGCCGTCATTTTTTATATAAATTATTTACCGGTATTTTTAATTTCCTCATGTCTTGCAGATGTACTCAATTCCACAAGAAACTGTGCACTTTTTTTTTAATTTTAGATGCTTCAATACTCACCCATTATATCAGTTTCAATTTTCGCACACTTTACTTCGTGTGTATTTGTCATCGATCTAGCACGTGGCACGGAGAGTGCACACATTCTTTTGGAACTGAGTGTACTGTGCACACCAAGATAGAGTCCGAGTTGATGCGATAGTAATACTCTGGTTATGCTTTTTCATTTACCCGAAAAATCCACAGTGTATTTTCCATTGAGTACATTTTGTTGTCCATACATTTCTTATATTTTGGTTGTCATAGTAATGTTTTCTTGTTTTCAGGTAACACAAGTGAATACTACCAAGCGTCTGTGCCATACAGCCAGTACCAGTCAAATCCGTATAACGACCCACAGTGGGCAGTCCGCTATGGCCCTGGCGGCATTCTCAGCAGTGAGTATGGTCTTACAGTTTGTAAAAAAAACATTAATAAATCATATAAGGTCAAGTTTGGATACTTACAAGGGACCATATTTGTAACTAAGTTGTTTTCACAACCTACAACGTGAGATGTTGCTCTAGGAAGAAACACACCAAAAATTTTGGGCTTTAGATGAAATTCCTTGCATTAACGAAAGTTTCAAATTAGAAATGATTTTGACGAAATTTTGTTTTACGAAATTTAAACATAAATTGTCCCTTGAAAAAGATAGTTGCAAAAATCAATTGTAATCGCTTTAAACGCTGTTTTGCAGTTAGTGTATAAAATATTTATAAATATATTTGCAATATGTGCATTTCTAGATGGTAAATAGAATATTAAAAGCAATAATCTTTTTGCATTCTAAGCGAAACGGCCCAACATAAATAAATATTGAGTGATTAAAAATCCATTTTATCTCCAAAACATGTTAAACACACTCCAGAATCACTTGAGTTTCAATATAATTTGGAAAACAGTCCTATGTGTTTGTGTCAAAACAATTTTGCCTCTGACGGTAATTTACTCGAACATAAATATATATGGCGTTGATTGTTTGTAGTGCAACATGTTAAGTAACCGTGCCCTGATCTTAAGAACCAGCACTTTTATAATCATAAAATGTTTGACTGCATTTCGCTAGTTTATCTGTTCATTCCATACCGCTGAGCCCCATTGAAGACCTTTGGTTAAACGAACCGCATCACTACCTTGTTATACATACATCCGCGCTCCGCTCTGCCGGCTACCTATTATCCACCAGACGAATCGTAAAGGTCATCCCTTTTTAACGCGCAGATTACAATTTGTTTGGGTTTAACGCAAGCTTTTAACGAGCCGTGCCTGAGTGTTTTTATTTGAGCCAATATAATAATCATGTTGAGTATTGACAAGTTCATGATTTAATCAAACATAAAAATCATAGACTAGACAAAACAATGGGATTTTTAAAAAGCTAGTGATTTGTAATAATAAAATGACGTCGACCGGAAGGGGCGTCAATGCAAAAGCCAACTTAACTGTCTTGGTCAATAATATCAGAGAAGAGAACACGAAAAAATCAAAGTAAACTGTCCAAGACAAAGAGATAATTTCAGGCGAAATATGAATTCTCTGACATACGAGCTTCTACCGGAAGTAGAAACAATAAATAACCGACACAGACGACATTAAAGCACATCAATCTGCATACGAATAATTTGGTTCTAGTGGAGGCGCGAGAAAGTGGTAATCTAAGTCTCAAGACAGAATTTACGTATGCATTGTTTTTCTACAAAATGACGTGACGAATGAGTCTTGCATTTACAGACCCATTTTACGGATTTTATAAGCAAACTTAAAATGGAGTATTGGCAGTATAAAGAATTAGTAGTATACTCCGAATAAACACAAGATGAAAGAAATCTTATGAATAATTAATATAAATATTTTAGGCTTGATATAATGCCACATATTTGGTCCCTTTCTTTATTTGATACATAGGATATATATATTATTACTTTATGAGATTGCTTTTGACATTTCATATTCCATTTGGGCTCGAATGAATTACATTTTCAATAGTTTCAAGTGCAGATCATCTGCAAAACTGGAATGATTTATGTAGAGTTTGCATCAATGCCATTAAGACATACTTCTATTACTGACATGAAATAGTATTTTATTTACTTTTTTTTAGGTTTTTTTTTTTACATATGTTTCATACATTTTCTGGGAATTATAAATGGTATAATTTAAATTTACACTAAACATAATTACAAACGGCAAAATAAAGCAACAGGTGAACGATCTTGTAATTATATTATAAACGTTTCTTCTTATTGACGTCAATCCAGTAAAGATAAACTAAAGACATGTACAAAAATTTGAACTTGAACCTGATATATGTACTTTACACTTTTGCAATGTTATTTACAGTTTAGAATATATCTGACTCATAATGCGTTTCTTTTTTTAGATCCCCAATATTACTATCAGCCCACCACGGCGACAAACGGACGGTCGGACCAGCAGCAAGTAACTGTTGGCGTTGCTTCGAGTCCTGAGAAGTCCTAAAGATAACCTCCTCCATAGCTGCTCACGAAACAGTGCCATTTGAGTGCGTTTGTGCGAATCTTCAAACAATTGACATACGCACATAAGTAATGTGTTAAGCTCTGAAATGGAGCAGAATGATGACGACTTGAGCTTTACCGAGGAGGTTGCTGAAGGCTGTGCGCAGAAATGGGGGACGGGTAAGCGCGATCGAAAGTGTTCACCAAATGATGTGCATATAGACACAAATGTGAAACATTTCTTCATGGACGTTTCATCCAGTCATTAATTATTTCTCATCTCTGTGTCGCATCATGGACGAAAAGTTCTCTACGCCAGTAGCAATAGGTTCGGGGCTGCTAGCCCGTGGGTACTACCTAGTTTCAGCCCCCCCGGGGTAGTGCTGGAACAGGTCAGGTGACGATGAGGGCGGGGCAGCAGGAATCTGGATTTTATGTTTGTCAGATTTTATTGCACTTTAATTTTTAACCAAAAGCACTGTAAGCGCTTCGCTGGAAATATGTATAAACAAATCCCGTTGTGTTAATCTGAAATACTCCAAGACAGAAGTGTCAATTACACAAATCATATGTTGTAGATATGGCATATAGTTTGATTATAGATTTCATACTCATGGGTTTGTATCATTTTGCGTACATGCAAAATGAGCAAAAATACAAGTACCTAAACATACTCAAATTGGACATAATAAAATATTTTGCTTTGATTGTTTGGATGAATGTTGTTTGCTTGTTTGCAATCATTAACTTACATACACCTTAAATACTTACATCGAGTAGCACTATTGATTTTACTATAGCATACCATGTAACTAAACTGAACATTTTATTTTAATGCATAGGAAAAAAGATTACTAAAATTTCGAGACCAATTTAATGTTCTTATGACCACTTATTTATTTTTCAACATAAAAACTTATTACATAATATTTATTTAGTTTGCAGTCTTATTACTCTGAAGTTACACAAATAAGAAAAAATGTGAATTAAAGTAAAAAGAAACGATACTGATTTCATAGTTTAACATTTTATTTTTATTTTAGCATAATTTATCTAGTCTTGCATAATTATATAATAATGTGGTATTTGCTTCAATATAAAGTTATTACAAATGCATACGTATACATGCGTCATAGACGTAGCATACGTCATAATACGTCATGATAATACTCCAGGCTAAGACGAAATCAAAGTAGTGCTTCAACCATCTGCCTACACTGTGTTGTGTGTGTTTTACAGATAATTCATGTTTTAGTTTTAATTGAATGAATGTGTACATATATTTTGTGTATATTTGATAATACGTATATATACGTATAAAAAAAAATAATTTTTTTTTGGTTTTGGAAAAAGCACGGAATATATATATATAAATATATATAAATATACACTTTTTCTTTTATGATTTTTTTTATTGTCTGAAGAAAACTTACATAGGATAAGTACAATTAATTTACGCAAAACACTTTTATTATTTTGAGAATTTATTTGCCAACATTATTTTAAATTTCCATTCAAAGCAAAACAAAGTCATAGAAGACAGATATAGATTGGCTCTGAAATTCATAATAAAACGCTAAGGAGGTTCTATGAAAATAAGTCAATATATTTCTTATGAAATGTAAGAAAAATGTTTAACATTTCTATTACAATTTCATTTCAATTATAAATAAAGAATTATGAAAGGACAGTATATGTATCACAATTGTCATAGATAAACTGAATAATTGATAATAACATGACACGAAATTGTTGTATTATTTTTTTTGAAAAAGCATGACTGCATAAAAAAATTACCAATATGAGATGCCATGACTATTTTGAATGCGTTAATTGATGCTATGTTTTTGCATTTTCCGTTTCTTAAATGCTCTCTTGACAGCTTGTCATACGAATAAGATGGGCATAAAATAATTGATTGATTTAGGTTCAATTTGATAAATTCGTATTAAAAACTTCGAAACACATTTTGCAGGGTTCCTCTTCTACTGTGTGTCCGCTTTGTGTTCAAATCATAGAGCCACTGTATAGCAGTTTATGTATGCAAACTGGATGAATGCTTGTTGTTATGGAAGTCTGTATTTACTTATAAGAGTTTGTTTTAAAGCTGGTGTAAGATATAAGTAAGAATTTGTGAAATTATATATATATATGTGTGTATTATTTAAGGTAATCCACCCATCTTTTATATATATAGTCACGGTCCTTCAAATGCTTAAAAAGACTTTAGTGCAACTGCAAGTATCCATTGACTTGGAGTTACAGGCTGTTTTGATCAAAGTCTATAAAGGCTTGTATTTTTTATAAAGTTCTTATGATCACTTGGTGGACCATGAACACAATTTAATGATGGATGGATTGTGCACCTTAAACGGTTTATGAAAGAGAATCATTGTTAAATAGTATGAGAAAAAAATATTGTATGAAAAGTATACATGAATGAGTAAACTGTGAAAAATGACTGCTGATATAGGGTGTGTTTGTGTAAATCAGGGATAAGTCTTGAATCTCAAAGCTCTGAAATATATGTTGTGTGTGAGTGTGTTAAATGTTAACAATTTGTCTCTTGCTCATTTTATTGATATCAACCCATATCATATTTTATATTTCTTATTTTTCACGTGTCGACATTGCAATGACATCAAATTTCATTTAGAATCAATTGCTGTCTTCGTTTGTGATTGTAATAAATAAATAACTTTGCAATTTTTTTTATGCAATGCGGATAAAAATGGACACAGTTGTTTACTCAATTTATTTAGTTTTAATTTAAAAACATATTTTGTAGATTTATTCTTGCAATTAAGTTTTTAAAACCCACCGAACGAACTTACATTCTCTTTTGAGTGTGTTTACGTCCACATAATGAAAACTACGTACTTTTGACGTTTTATCATGCTCCCACGAACTTTCATTTAGTAAATTCATATTTTAGGCTGTTTTTCATCGGTATCCATGACTAGTATCAGTTTGTGCAATACTTTATCAACTTTCATAAAAGATATTGTGTTGATAACAACGCATAGGATATGAAATCAATGTTTTGACCAGCATAACATAATGTCGTTTGTAATATGAAATTTGATCGTTTTAATCTAAAAGTCTGCAAATTCTCTCGTGGTACTTTGGCTTGTTTTCGTATTCTATTGATCTCATTTTATCGCCAGTAGATACATGTTCGTTTTAGATGTTGCGTCATTATCAGTACGTATGCTTTCTCGATTTTATGATAATTCATTTTTAAGGTAGGATACTGAATGTAGTTATGCAATATTTGTGTTTGTAGACGCCATTTTGAATTATGACGTGGCTTCAGGGATTATGGTCACGTGCTCACTTTCATTCTACAGTTCATAGTTCAAACTCTTGCCGAATACGCCCGCATTATCAGAATTTGTTGTCTTTTTTTTTCTTTTCTTTTTTCTTTTCTACAAATATATTTTTCTTGAAAATATAATCATTTTAACCTGAATTTAACTAAACGTGAAGAAAAAAAGAATAAGGAAAAGACCTTTTTCCTAGTAAGTATATTCAGTAAACATCCAAAAGTTATTGGATAATTCATTTTTATATTCTTTGTTTATAAATGCTCACGTTTTTTAAAATTTGGAAAAATTTTCATAAGTGTCCGTTTGCAAAGTTATGATGATGCCGAGTTTGGTCTTTCAAGCCAGTTGTCCATATCGCATGTACAATGAATTATACCAGTAGGTAGGGCTTGTGGGGTGATAAAGTGGCGTCATTAAGTGCTAGATTGACATAGTCGTTGTATATACATGTATACATGTCTAATCGAGATGCGATCACTGTTGATTGTATCAAGACCATATAAGATTTTATCATACGAGATATAATATTACGGTAGCGTGTTGACATTGTCTTTATATGCACGTACCATTTGTCTTGTCCTATGATTTTTTAAAATAAAATTTTGTTACATTACCTTGGTCGTCAAGTGTGTTTTCTTTACCTTCCCCCCAGCTTTCACATGATAAACATCATAAAATGGCGCTGAAAGATGGGTATAAAACCTGACAGATATAGTGCATGAAATCGGAGCTTCTGAGGACATCCATTAAGTGATAAATAAAGCCAGACTAACAATGGAGGGTAGAAAGTGAATTGCAACCTGTGGAGATATTCAGGCTCTTGACAGACTGTTTAAAGAGAGTGTATCTTCGTGGTGATTTAGCTTTACGATAAAGTATTTAATGGAAGCAAACTAAGTTTGCACCACAAGAGGACACTTTATTTAAAAAAAAATATTTCCTTCATTAGACTGTACTTCTAATAAACAACCATACTTTATGTAGACAGTATGTGTCCCATTTGTGGCCCCTTCAAAAGAAATTGCAATGTTATAAAATTAAAGTAAAATCATATGGGTGAAATTAGATTATTTCATGAGCAAATTGCAGGTCAAAGCAAACAATTATACCGTGACAACTAATTGGGCAAGAAATATGAATATAAAATTATGTCAAACGTAAAAACAATTCAGGAATGATATCATAATTAGTGGGGAATAAAGTTATTCACTAGTCTAATATTACACGAATATTAATGCATCATCTATTTCTGTCAAATACTGGTTACAAGTGATAAATCCAAGTTTTGAATCCTGAGGAAATACTTAATCTTAGAACTATTACCATTTAAAGATATCTGATTAATTTTAAACTTGCATTTAAATCATTCTTTAAGACTAAATTAGAATAGTACAAAAATCTTTATGTTGCCATTTACACGTACTCAGTAAGCACCCAGGTTTATGTTAACATTTTTCCCCTGACATAATATGTTTGGGCTCCAAACAATCCAAGAAATTATCAATACTTTCGAAATGAAATTTCCCCATCTTATTGGTCATGGAATACTCATACATTTATTTTATCAAGGATATTAGGAAAAGAAATAAGTTGTAAATATAGGGTCGGTAGGTCGGCAAAAAATTTGTTCCCCTTTTTTTCGATTTGTCCTTATTTTGTTAGAGGATGTGATGAGAAGCGACATTTTTCAACCGTGATGACCCGAATGCCAGGAAATAAGGTTTAGAGTCGGGTCATACAACAGGGTCGGTCGGGTTAGTGGAAATAAGGAAGTGTTTTTTCATTACGCCAACAGAAAATATATATATTTTCAATGAAAGCATGGGTGTAACTGATTTTAGCATAGTAATGTGCTACATGTTTATATATATACTCAATGACTCATCTTGAACAAATGTCGAATATTTTATTTCGTGATTTCAAACGATTTTAGATCATTGTTTCATGGCCTACTTTTATAAATACGAGTTTGAAGCGGGGGTCAACCTGTGAAGACAACAACAACAACAACAACAAACAAACAAACAAACAAACAACAACAACAAAACTTTTAATAAATATCGAAGATGTATACATTAATCGTTTTAAATTCCTCGAGTGTATCGCGTGTAGACAATAATGATAATATATCTATGAGAACTATGCATTTATTCTGTTCCAGAAGGACACGATGATTTAACAATTTAAATCAACATAATTATCTAAAAACACGGACACGGTACTGACGTTTTATGGTTAGGTTTCACGCTGCACAGCTGTGTTTCTGTCGTCTCTTGGTTTCACCCCTAATGTTGCATAAAGGACACAGACGGTAGGGCTCGGTAATGATCATTATTCAACAAATAATTTGCAATTGAACTACCATAAAAACTTAATTTGAAAATTTATACCTATTTGTTGTAGATTTTGCAGTGAAAATGCGACTTTATGAGCCAGTTTTCTCTTAATTAATTTCAAGCCTCTTTATCGTCTGCATAAACTGCATGCACCAAAAATCATAATTAATTTCAGATACGTACGCATAAACCTGATGAACTGAGTGGTTACAGCGTACATCCAGGGGGTCGGGGGTTCAGCTTCAGGTATCGACATTTCAAAGTCGCACTCAGTATGCCAGTGATGTTCCAGCAACAATACTTAGTGATAAGTGATACTTAAAGTCTAGATTATATTGAAACTTAATCCACCACAATATAAATAAATATTTCCTGTTGTTTTTTTTTCTAAATATTCGTGCATATGATATAGTTGAGTGAATGATTATTTAAATAACTTACAATATTTGTAATAAATGAAGTATTTGTGTTACAAAAATGTTGAAATTCGCTCTAAAGTATTATTATAGTATAATTGGTGGACTACGAGCTGGTACTGGTTAGTAAGCCTACTGATATGCGTGTCGTCATGAGACTTGTCCCAGTGAAGCTGCATGTATATGTGTCTATATATGTCTTATGGAAAAAGTATGTATCAATCATAAAAATAAAGTGTAACAACTCAAAAACAAAGTGTAACTCATAAAAACAGATTTTAATTTATAACAGAAAAAAAGAAGAAGAAAAAACGTGTAACAAACTCATAAATACAAAGTGTTACACCTCATAAAAACAAAGTGAAACTCATAAAACACAAAATGTAACAATACATAAAAAGTGCAACTCATATTATTTCATAAAACAAAGTGTCATTCATGAAAATAAAGCATAACAACTCATAAAAACAAAGTGTAACAGCTAATAAGCAAATTGTAACTCATAAAAGTAAAGTGTAACAGCTTATGAAAAGTGTACATCATAGAAAAACGTGTAACTCATAAAAAACAAAGCGTAGCTCATAAAACTTTGTGTGCCAAAATTACTAAAATAATGATGTAGGGAAACTTAAACGAAGAAAGCAAACAAGTGGCATTTATTTTTACATACAAACATACATTAGAGATACGTGTTTTCCTATTTTAAAGCCTCTAAAACTAGAGCTTGAAGGTCTTTTTAAGATCTCCCTTCTTCTCGTCTTATATGTGTTCTCCCTTTTCGTCCTTTCTAACTTGACATTTGTTCAGATTATAAGCTTTTACACAGAAAAATATTTGGACATATTTAAGGGGATAGTATTTTGAATTATCAACGAAGTTTCTGTAAAGCGAATATTAACGATTTGAAATAACAAATATTTCACCACTTATAACTAACCGGGACATTAAAATATAAAGTTTAGCTCTTAACAGTCAAAACCCACCTTTAAACGACTTATCGGGGTATTATATAGGCGTATTTATGAGAAAATTTGTTATTTTATGAACGCGAATATTGCTGAAAGCTTTTACCTGAACTTATCAAGATAGGACGTGGCAATTACAAAAATGGTTCTTGATTTACAACGAACTTCGGGTGGTATAACTACCAATAACACCCTCGTGATTATCTCTTTATGCGTTTATTATGTAGGCCGTGGTGATAAAATGTTCATATTTATGACAATTCAAATGTAAGCACATTTCTCCATATACATACAAGGAGACAGACAGACAGACGAACGCGCGCACTCAAGCTAGACCGAGCAGCAAAACGTTTCAAACACAGACCGGTATTTGCTGAATAATTGTTTACTTTAAATCTTTATAAGTTGTTCTTCTTCAAAAGTATAAATATTTGTCATTTGCCTCAAAATGGATGCGATAATCAGGTTGGGGTTAGAGATTTAGAAGAAGAAGAAGAAGAACTAAATTAATCATCCAGGCCAAGACCGCAGTGTGCTTAAAATGTAATTTCAAGCATCGGAAAGCATGACGTCACTTAAATGACACCATAACGGCACCATGAACTAGAAAACTCGAGAATTGCGTGTGTGGGTGCAATACACAAGGGCCAACAACAGGATAGAGTAGAGAGTAAGGTTTGGTTCTAAAGAAGCAAGAAATCCGTTTCCATATTGAATTGACCAGAGTTCCTTCGTACCGCTGTAAATCTAGCCCAAAACAAATATCCTTCGCCGACCAACTGTCAGTCAGGGAAACCATCGAGGCGCCTGAAAAAATCGATCAAACTGTCAGCGATTAATTTTGAACATGTCAGTTTGATAACGTATATAGGATCACTATCACTCCACCCGTTTGGCCTGGACCAACTAGCCGAGAGATCTTACGCCTTGGTCTACTTGCATTTGTATTTACCATTTCCCTCATAGAGGAAACCATGAAAAAACCTATGCGAACAGCATAAAACCAGATCAGCCTGCGAGTAACTCGCAGGCTGATCAGGTTTTATGCTGTTCGCTGCTCCTCAGTGGTCTGGAAATGAGGATTTTGTAATTAAATTTGGTAAGGTTTAAGTGTGGTTTTCTGCAGATCAGGCTTTATGTGGTACCTATTGAGTGCGTCAAAATGAGTCAATGTGAGGGAAACGGTTAAACGAAGTAAATATGGCTTACTTTATTATTATAATATCTGAGGTTTGTTTTGCGTTCAACGTCACAATAATTAGATAATAACTTTGACTGTTTTACCTATAATAGGTCTCAGTTTCGTTTATATTATGCGTTGCGAGGTACTGCAAGAATCCGGATCTCTGTAATTCAAGATACAGGATATCTTGGTAAAAACGGGAATTTTAAAGAATGAAATGTGAGAAAACACCCAGTATTAGAAAATGGATATTTAGTTAACATAACAGGATAATCTGTTCTTGCCTTATCTAGCATTAAACATATTGCCATGCGATCTTTGTTCGTATGTTGTTATCATTTTAATTATGCAAATTTTATTATCATGAAGTTAGATGTTAAGTAATATTTCAGTTTGCTTTCACCCAAATAATAGCATTGCTCTTAGAAAAAAAAACGTTTTTCATTTTCTATTCTGCTTATATTTAAACCAGAATCTGCACCGAGCGCTCGTTTCACTTATTCAAATGTCTAAAACATAAAATTACGTAAACGTATTTTAATTGACAAAATATTTTAACTCATATCGAGATTTATCTAGTTGTCATTCGAATTCTAGTTTCATTTTATTGTTTAACCAGGGGCAACCGGTGAAACAAGTCCATTAAAATCCAATATCGGTTTCATTTTGTATAATATTATATTTAAAATCTGAATTTTAATATCAGATTTAAGGATATTATATGCATAAGTATGATCTGAATGATAAAATATGATGTTAAGATGTATGTATTAGTATATATGTATTCGAAAAAAATAAATTGTACCTTTATCATCAACATCAAGGGGATTTTAATATTTGATTCTGTTAAACGAAAACCCTTAGCACTTTAAATAAGTTTAAGGTCGATAACTGCAATATTATACAAACTGTATGTATTTATGTATGTATGTATGTATGTATGTATGTATGATACATTATATATTTTTCTCTATTTAACCACATGCACACAGACCCAGCCATTTTCTCAGCCGTATGGGGGGGGGGGGGGGGGGGGGGGGGGCGGGGTTGGAAAGGGGTGCAGTAGATCAAAGAAGGAGATGAAGAAACCCTACAACAGTTATGGACACAATTTGATTTTATGAAGCGACTGGGAATTTATATGTGTTTTGGGTTTTCATGTCCCACTATAAGTATTCCAGTCATTTGCATCTTGTGTCCACTTGTAACACTTGCGACATATAAAGTCATACACCGAAGACAAAAAAACACCATACCACAACCAAAACCGTGCCATCTAGTATGTGTTGTTTTCGTATTTAATGAGGGTCCGTCCGCGCCATTGCAACAAATTGTGCCGAACCCGGAGTGTGACCCAAAATTTTGAAGCCGAAAAAGGTGAAATTTTGAAATCGTATTCTTAGGCACTTAATAAAATCGCAAAAAGCGGGAATACCAACTTGGCTAATTCAGCCTGTATCCCAATTGACAATGTGAAGGGAATAGAGAGTACTCAAAAGGACCACTTGGTTCAGCGGTTAGAGACCGATGATAGTTTGCCATCTAGTTTTGCAACTCTCCATTACTTATACTCTGGGCCAAGCAGGAACAGCCAGTGCTTTGAAACCAGGGTCTGTATTGGGAATTAATTTTAGTTTGAAATAATGCTCGCATCAACCAAAATGAAATAAAAAATTAAATAGCAACAACACACACGCAAAACAAACATGCGACAACAACAAAACACAACAACAAAACACAACAACAACAATACAAAAACAACAAAAGAAAAAACACACATCAACAAAACAACAACAACAAAAAAAAAAAAAAAAAAAAAACAACAACTAAAAAATGCTTGCTTTGTGTCTAGTCAGTAACGATAGAAACTAGGACAATTTGAAACAGTCAAAAAGTGTGCGATATCATTTATTGCAGGGACGGACGTGATATACAATACCATTTTTTTTTGTTGTTGTTGTTGTTGGTTATCCTTAGACGCGCACTGACTAAGAAATAACCACCAGAGCAGTCGGAGAAGTATATGGAAAACAGACGAAAACACGATGAGATACTGGGACGTTGGGACGTTCTTCTGATGACGACAACATTTCGCAAGTCATCAAGTACAGATCATTTGCAAAGTATTCAAAATATAAACATGATAAACAAACGTTATTTAAGTCTTTATTCTATTTAGGATAATTCACTGGTAATTACTGTAGCAGATGTTGTTATGATTGTTTGTGTTTTTACATACACACCGCACCTTTATAAAATGTACTTGTAAACACTAATAGTGAAACAAATGCTTTGATCATGTCCAAATAGATAGTCCTTTATTAAAGTAACACGTGTTCTACAATGTAATTTACATCAGGAAAAACCACTGTAGGTTACATTCGATAAAATAAATAAATAAATAATATATTTATAATATAGATATATAAATTCCTTACAGTTTTTCGTCATAACAAATAGATATTTGTATTATAGATGTATATATACAGAACCTTTCAATTAATTTCCATTCTGTATCTTTACTAGCATGAAATAGCAATATGCATTTTCATAGCCATAAATAATAGTAAACAAAAAATACTCGTGAGGTAATGGAAAACCATTTCAGAGAAGAGTTTAGAGAATTGAAGAGAAATTATCTTAGAGCATGTCAACATAATTTTCGTTGATTTTCTACACCTTTTCATTAACATTACTGCAAAAGTAGAGAGAGAAGAGAGAGAGAGGAGAGAGAGAGAGAGAGAGTAACAAATTATTTTCCAAGTGATTTCAAACATGTCTTTATATACCTGTAGATGAATGAAACAATAACATTTTCCATGGTTAAGACTCTGGGTAATACAAAACGTTTTATTGATTTGCTAGATTATTAATATCTCATTTTTATTTCAATTGGTTTGATATCTAGATCTTAAATATTTATTTTTAGTTAAATTTCTGTAATATTTTAAATTTTTTAATAGATTGTAGACTGGTGTAGTTTCATTTATTTTGTTCTTAGCTTTGAGTCTATTATAGGATATATTTCTTTTAATGTTGGTTTTAGGCATTAGATACTAGTCTTTCATGGCAATATTTTTAACATAAATAATTTAATACTTCTAAAGTTTGTGTAATATAGCTTTATATACACACAGATTAATATCTATATTTGTCTTTCAACTTCAAGTAAGATTGCTGTTTAATTGTGCTCAAATATGGGATATTATTACTACATTTGTCTTTCAAGTAAATGTTCTAATTAATGTGATCATATCTGAATCTGTGATATTAAGACTTCCTATGTCACACAATACTATATTTAAAAGACGACAATGGAAATAAGAGTTTTTCAAACTCTTTTTTGTGTTATCCTTGTAATGTTGATTGACATGGCTAAAAATTATTTATTTCATGCATGTTTTTATTATTATTTTTATTTTTTAGGGTATGTTTTAATATGTATGTTTTGTTTTGTTGTCATGTATGCTAACATTGTATATTGAAATAAATCTATTTATCTATGGTTTATATAATAATAACAACGGAATTAATTAAAAAAATACATGTAGAACTTATAATTGGATACTTTGAAGTTGATTATTGCCTCTAATTTTCTTTGCAAAAGTATTTGTAGATGTCAAAATATAAAGATGCTAACTTAAATCACTCAGTCTCTCGGGTTTGAATCCCTTTCTCTCCCGATGTTTAATATGAGGAAGCTTCCCAGCTAGCTTACGATAGGAGGGTGGTTCTACCCGGTTGTGTCTGTGCCCTGGAAGGCTTCCTCCACATATAATAAACTGGACGTCGGTACATGACTGAAATACTGTCGCAGTAACTTAAATACAACAATTAAATGCAAATGTTTTAGTAACTTCATTGTCATCTGGCTACTTCCGTACTTCAAGTCATTATAAATATGTATTTATTTTCATATTAAGATACAATACACTTCAAAAACAAAACTGGTGGTTGGACTTTCAATTTTTAATTATTGTATATCACAATGATCAACGGTGCTCCCTTTCAACCTGTGTGCATCATTGTAATTCAATGTTCCGGTCTCTATCAAGTACACTATTAAAGAAGTGACAAAGCAGGTTTGCCAGGAACACTCCAGGTACAGGTAAATCGACATTAAAAACGGTAATTCAACTAATGAGTTCGACTTAGTCATTATTATGAACAGAAGACACGAACTGGCTTTTAATATTAAAGACCCTTTCTCTCTTGGGCATATTGAAAAGCACCATGAAGCCGTTTTATTGCTGTGTGGGATACAGAATACCTTCCCTCAAAGGGATCCATAACATCCCAAACTAGACGATCATTTCTTTCCGGTCAATTAATATTCTTCGTTAATTTTTAAAGATTATTTTGAGTATTATTGTAATTAGATTTATCAGTCAGAATATAGATGTTATTTTCCCCTCAAATCTTCGGGGATCGCGTAGAACTGAAGAACTTTGAAATTATTAATAACTTATTTTTTTTTCCATAGAACTATGAGTCGACCGCTTACAGATTTGCGGGGATGATCGGCTGAGGCTACAACCCACAATTAAACTTATCAGATGGTTGCACTCGAATAAACCAAGAGATACTGATCACTTTGTTGTAATTTTTAAGTTGCAACAAAAAATTCACTGACTTTAATATGAATCCCCCTATAGTGATATTTCATTTGTTTGACACGGGATCATTAGCTTTAGTGTGAGTTCATGTTTTTGCCCATTTGCATTAAAGTAGATAGTATTTGATCCTGAATTTAGGCAGGCATTACTGGGCAATATGATAGCTGAAGTCTGAGTTGGAAGGCTAATAATGACAAAAAGGGCGCAAATGTCGCGTTTCGAAAGAAAAGTGTTAACATCCCGCCCACAGTATTTTAGTCATTTGAAGACTGTCTACTTTGAATAGATATTGTATTAAACGCAGTTGCATTATCCTGATACCGCACCATCCGGCCCGGGGACTGTCCGCTTTACGCTACTTCAGGGCAAGCAAGGGAGCTATACCAGTACCTTTTTCTTTCGACCTTGGTATATCGCGGCCGGGGATTGTACCCACGACCTCCGATTCCGGGGCGGACGCTCTTACCACTTTGTCACCATGACCGGTTCTTCGAAAATTGTCCTTGTGTTTTTAAGTTTTCTGCTGTAACAAAACATGTCAACTCAGTACGATGAGTGAAATTTTCATTAGAAATTGATATGGGAATGATGGATGAAATTAGATGTAGGAGTGATAGTGACAGAAATCTTTATAACGTCGGTCCCTGAAGAATCAATCATAGGATATGCTTGCTATGAACTTGATTATTTTTTTCTCTTCATTTATAAGGTTAATATAAATATATAAATACGGGTATAATGTGATTACAAATATTGTAGGAATTTCAGATCCAAGGGGTTTTGTCAATGACAATTATGGCCATGATGATGATGATGGCGATGTTATGGCCGTATGAACTGCAAATTTAGAAAAGAAAGATAATGTTTATTTTGCATTTAAAAGACAGAAAGACGAATTCAATATAGCAGCCGAAATAGATAGATACGGGTTCTCAAATTAATTTTGGGAGTTAAATTCATCTGTCTTAACCAGGACTTTTTCATTTTCGTCTGCTTATGAAGAACGCGAAAGCTGGTTGTTTGCACAATATTGGTGGGGCTGATTTTCTCACCTACTTTACAGTTAATTCAGAATCATAATACAGAAACTAAATTGTTAGCGACTGTGGGGATAGAAATAAACAAAGATGTCAGAAAGACGTTCTCTAGAGCCCAGTCTAGGACATTCGTATTAAAATAAGTGATGCAAAACTAATAGACTTTGTGTTCTGCTTATAGGAAATAAAGCAAGGAATCTGAAGGCTCTAATTGAGCTGGCCGGAAATCACGGAACGAATAATTACAGATGAATTTCTTCTGGTGTCGTCTGCTTCTATCTTCTCGTCTGCCGCCAAGTTTACAATACAAGTGTAATATTGTTTCAACCGACATAACATACCGAAACAACAGACAATGTGATGCTAAATTGTGGGGGTTAAAGGAAAATGAACTTTTTTTCATGTCTAGACGAGTTATTAATATTTCATTCTTGATCTATTGAAGTTTTCTATTCTTTTTTGGGCAGTAATCAAATTAGATATTGGATTCAGAGATATTTTTCACAACAAATAAAGTGTATAGAAAATATTCTTTTGCACAACCCTTTCAGCATGTTTACGTTACCATACAACAATAACCAGAACGTCCAACGACATGTATTTTGATAGGCTCTATCCCAATCCTAGAATTGAATGTATAAATATAATTGTCACCAGAGTATGTTAATCTTTTTTTTAAAATAGATATTGAAGTATTTGTTGTTGAGATTATTCTACATTTCAGTTTTGTCAGTGGTTCTTACCTCATTCTTTGTACATCGGGGTTTTCTCTCACTTGCAGTTACTGTCGGTTAATACTGAAATACTGCCGCAGTATCGGTTAATTCTGAAATACTGTCGCGATAAATACCGTAATACTATCGCAGTGTCGGATAATACTGAAATACAACTGCAGTGTCGGTTAATACTGATATACTGGCGTAGTGCCGGTAAAGTGAGGCACAACAATAACAGCAGCAGCAAAAACAACAAACCACAACAACAACAACGCAAATCAAAATTTAACTCCTTGAAAATACGTCAATTTCAGCAACAGCTGTTTGGTAATACAACGGCACAGCTTCGATTACGGCTGTCAAAATAATAAATATGTTTACCAATAAACTTACTATTAACATTCCTATATTCCGATTAATCGTATCCCATGCCTAATTCGGAATATAGCCCTTGTCCCAACACAAGCTCGATTACTTGGCACGAAATGAAACAAAACAATTCATCTCGATATTCCGAATCTCGTGTTTATTCGAAGATCGCTTTCACAAATGTACTATATTAGAAATATTACCATTGTAATTCGAATACTGAGAACGATGAAGGGGAGTTAATGGTAGCCCTGTACTTACTTATTAGAACTTTAAAACTTTAAAAATAATAATTCTAGTACTTTTAGTGAGTTTATTTTTGTTTAAGATAATAATTGTACCTTAAGATTCTTTGTAAAAATAAATCAGTTTTCATTACTTAAACTATCGTTTTATTGGAATATCTACTCGAAATGAATTTTCCTAATTGAGTTATTTTGTTCCATTAACACACATCACTTAAAATCATACATAGTATTACGAAATATCATAGAAAATACTAGTGAGCTATTATCATAATTCCCTGTAATAAATTCTATCCCTCTCGAAAGTGGCTAAACCTTTATCTCTCAAATGGAAGACCTACCTTCTATCGCAATTATTACAACTCTGTTTCAATTTCCGGTACAATGACAATCGTTCATGTTGATATTTATGATCACAGAAAATCATTATTGAAAGAGGAAAAGAAAATACGGGTTTTCTTTTAAGTGTCATATGTATTTTCTTTTCTGACCACTGGTGTCCAATACTGATGCCTGATATTTCAAATATCGGATGAAATGTTATAGAATTAATTGCGTCTCCAGGCAGCCGTGTCCAGTTCCCTGACAACTGGTCAGTGCTGTTTGTACAGTCACTCATTGAAACTAACAGGAACACCATCGTGTATTTGAAATGGTAATTCACAGAATACTATATGTTTACAAGTCATATTCATATAATGTTTACACACGTACCGTGTCGCCCAAAACCTTCTATCACAATAAATCTGTTGTTATAGCAACACATGTAAGGTGCTCTAGCAGTCACTAGGCGGCATTGTGATGAAATATATGTATGCAAATTTGATTATGAATAATAAAGCTTTATATGAGGGTTTATTTATTGTATTCATTGAAAACAGATGATCGTTCATTTTAAATTTGATTTTGAAACAAAGTAGGTTTTAAGTTATAGAAATTAAGATGCCGGAGGAGACACACAGACACGTCCGTGTTGTAAATACAGGCAGGAATCGGAAAGTAAATAAAACTTACATTCATTTTCACAATCGCTGTATTTCTTCTGTATATATAAGTTTGAATTTCTAATGATGTTGACATGCCTCTAGAGAACGATGGTGCCTACAACTGTGTGTTGTCTCAACGGGACGGGATGGGAGGCGGCCCTGCAAACTCAGGGTATTTAGATAAACTACACGACCTCTTATGTATACTGAACAAAACTGAACAGTGGTTAAACATTAAAGCAAAACCAACAAATAATGACATGTGAGTTTAATACGCCTTATTCCAAATATCATTAATTATTTAACAATATGAATTTTACCAGCTAACAATTTTCGAATTTGCATCTTATAAACATTTGGTTACATTGATCGACAGACTTTTGAATATATGCAGAGAATCGCATTTTATAAAGTGGTTTATAAGTTTTTTTTTTTTTTTTTTTTTTTTTCCTGGATGAAAAAAAAAGTTAACTTGGCTGACTGTGGTTTTCTCCTGATTATTTTTTTTTATCGATTTTCTAAGGATCAAGTGATACTCAACAGTGAATGAGTTAAACCAGTGATGACAAATAAACAAGCTGATCGTAAGAATGGCCGGCCATGGCTGTGCTTTGTACGGTAAACATTTCTTCATGTTTATTCCATGATGCAAAACACCTTAGTCCGTGTTCTCGAAAATACGTATATACTATCTCAGGCTCAAATTTAAGTATCATACTCAAATTCTGGGTATGAAGATCATATTTAAGTACCATTTTGATTTTCGAGAACGCGGGGTCTGCTCCTTAAATCGTACTTATGTATTTTCGAGAAATATGACAAGGTCCCAAGTTCTCGATATTGAAAATCGTTATCATACTCAAACTTAAGTTTGATTATCATGCTCAACTAAGTTTGATAGATGAGCGGTGTTCACAACTTCTCAGCTACTGTAAAATCATTAATTTTCGTTAACATTAAATTCCGTTGATTATGTACCTAAGGGAAATTCGTGGGTGCATTTATTCTTGGATGTTTGTTCTAGAAAACGTGAAGTCTATATAAAGGACAAGTTTTCGTAGGGATTATTATTCGAGGATAAAAACACTCCACGAAAACGACGTAAATTAGTGTCCCACAAAAATTAATGATTTCACAGTAAGTACATTCTCAGCTAAGTCAAATTTCGTACTCAGTAAGGCTTGAGACAGTGTCAGTGTTTGAGATCATTTCTTCATAGTTTATTTTAACTTAAGCCTGGGCATGATGCTCGAGTGAGATTTCTGTTCACACACAACAAAACACCGTTCAAATACCATACTTTGTCACAAACTCAAACTTGAGCAGATATTTTTTATATAAGCCTTAAGTCGAACATTAGTTATCGGAGATACGGGGCAATGCCATTGTTTTGACTTAGTGAACATGAAAATCACAGCCAGTGTCAATTTTTTAATGATCTTTGTTTGGGTTTAACGTTCTACCGACAGTACTTCGTTCATTTTGGCAACTTTGTCAACTGGAGACAGACGACATTCACATACAACGACGTCTGCATACTGAAACAGCACATTCAGGTATTCACGCCCCTCACGTGTTCTTGTGAATATCGATGATTCTTAAGAAAGATTTTCAGACTCAGACTCAAACTATGCCTATTAGTTTCAATAGGGATATGAGTATGGTACTGGAATTTTAGCCCGAGATCGTTCTCAGGTATTTTCGAGAACATGAGTCCTAAAGGTAATGATAATAAAAAAAAAAATGTAATTTCTGGACACGTACGACGCGAACTTACGGTCTTTTGCAACCTTGATTTCAAGAACCCCAAACCAGGCGCTTGTCACCTCCTGCCCCCCAAAACTCTCCCCGCCCCCAGCCCGACCAAAAAAAATAAATAAAAATTGTATTGATCATCTTGTGTAGCATTGTTCATTCGATCGGTTACTAATACAAAATTTGGCATACTGTTGCAGATACGGTCAGAAGAAGAAGAGCAAGAAGATGATGATTTAATGATGGTAAAATGGTAAATGATTAAAACTAACTGTATACAGGAACCATTATGACATAAATTATACATGTACATGTATTCAGCGCAGACAACCATTTCATATCATTGAGTACGATTTCTAATTTTACTGATTAACAGATATCAATTATAAATATAAATATCTCGAGAAAGCAACAATTATTTAAATTAAAAAACATTAACATTAAAATTGTCCTTTGATCTGAAGAAAAAGTATGAAAGCAATTTCATTATGTAAAGGACCAATCTAACCTGCACTAGTACGGTAAAGTATTATGAGAACTAATTTGAAATTATATTTTGTATGTATTTGGAACATGCAATAAGCAATAACCGTAATAAGAATTCATTTTTTTTTTCAAATGGAATAATATCAGTAGTTCACGCCCGTCTAAACGTCGCCAGCTCATTGATTATTTTAATTCAATATTCATATTTAAATACTGAAATTGCTAGTAGTGTTAATGTACGATATCTGAACATGAAAGCAGCGTATATTATGGTCATTGCCTTAGAAACGCAGTTTTTTTTTTATATTTTATTACTCTATTATCGTGATTAAATAATTCAAAGCAACAATCTAACTATATATGAGACCTCAAGATACTGATGAAAAACTTCTTCAACCGATAAATACCGTTTCGCGAATGAGAGTCACGAGAGGGTTAATCCATTCTCACTGACAATTAAAGAGTATATCATAAGACATGAAAGATTCTGCTATTGCAACTTAATAAATTATTGATGTTTTGTTCAGTAAACTTTATCCCAAAGCTGTCGTTTTTCTTAAATCTTATGACTTAAAATTTCAAACGCAAGTTCAAAGGTTTAATATAGAATATGAAAACATTATTGTCATTAAATATACATTTACACAGAGTCATGTAATTGATTCGAAGACAGGGGTCAATTGGAGTTTATATTTTCTTTATTTCTGATTGTTGATGTTAATGACGAAAGGCGTCAAATGCCCTTACACCACAGTCGAAGTGTCGCAACGGTTTGAATAAGTAAAAAAAAAAAAAAAAAAAAAAAAAAAAACAACAACAACAACAACAACAACAACTGTAATAATAACAACAACGTCACACAGAATGACAATGTATTTGTAGCCTGTAGCTACTCGCTTTGTTCCGATATTATGAAATTCAAAACCATAATGAATTCAGGTACATTTTAAGATTGTGTAACCGAACAGATTGTACTTATTATCTGGAAAAATTATGAGATACATATTAAACAATACCGTTTTAGGAAAATTCGATTGCAACTGAATGACACTAATTAAATAGGCTCACACTGGTTTCATTGTAAATCATATGTTGGATATTTTGTTTCATAAATGTGTTTATATAATGATCATAATTAATAAGAATTTGCATAGCTGAGATACTTCTATATATATTTCAAACTCTCTAACGTTCTTATATACACTGCAATTAAGCCATCATTAAATAAAAAAAAGACTTTTTGGGAATAAAATTATTTTGGTCTTTCCTTTGTAACACATGCTGTCATTTTGCAAATTCCGCAAAATTTCATTTTTTTTTTTCATTATTATATTACATTTTTCCCAAAGAATTTAAGTCGTTAATTTCAAAACAAAGTATAACTCATAATAACGTTTAAAAATTGTCAAATAATGAAATTGTCACACGGGTCTATGATTTAAAATATACACAGTGTATGTTTTATCGAATAAATCATATACGAGTATCAAGATACATGTAATATATTTGCAATTTTACGCATACTTAATTTTCTAAACAAGGCGTATAGGCATTTAGTTATTAGTCAGAGGTGCATTTAGTCATTAGACATATGGCAAGAACATGTCATGATTTATTGAAACAGTTAAAAAAGACGAGATTTTAGATATAAATGAATTTGCTTGAGAACTTTTGCATCATTTGGCAGTGAATGTGGTAGAAATTTGTGTAGGTGGCCGTATGTCAAAACGGTCGGTTATACATTATTATGTTCGACGCTGATCATATGCTTGCTGTGCCAGTGATCGAACCCGGGTTATATTTGTGAAAAGTTCCCGACTACTGACAACGACACCCAATAGTGACATTCTTAGAAACCAGCATGTTTGGAACTCTCGGTCTTTACCCGATTCTTTATGTGCCGACAGATGTAGCGTTCCAATCAGAAATCCATATTTGTAAGTTGCCAAGCATTAGTTAAATGTCTTTCGTTTTTAGCAATTGTGAGAAAAATTAAACATGATCATTTCACTCAGATTTGAGCGCAAAGTAAATGAAAATCAAACTAAATAGTTTAGCACAGCTACTTTAAAGGAACAGCTGGTCGATTTTTTTTTAAGGTCGTTTTCGGGGGTGTATATAGTCGAAAGTTTTAAGATATTGCCCATTTTATTCGCAATAAACAAGGGACATTTTGTATTTCGCACAAAATTACACAGGACACAAATCGACGTAATTGCTAGGGACTGATATAAAATATGTCACGTGATCGCCTTTGCACCTACTGACCGACAAATTGTTGAATGTCACCTTGCTTAACTGATTTTGTTTTTAAAGATCGATAAAAATTGCTTTTATTCTAAGTCTTTTTTCAATACATTACCCGAAATTCTTGACAATCAATATAATTATGTCGATATTGAGGTCGCATATTGAACGATAAAAATGTTTTATTTACTTTGTATTGACAGTTAACATCGACATCTGAATTGTTACATTTATTTCGTTTCGGACAAAAACATGACTTGGCACAACTTACTTTGAAGTAAAGAAAAACACATGATGACAAATATAATTGCATACCCTTGATTTTGAAGGTAATCGATAAGAAATGCTCGTATGAAACAAAACGGAGAAAAAATGACGAAGCCACTTAATATAAACATACTGTGTATCTTTATGACCCGTATGTCATCTTTTAAAAGACAGATATTAATAGCTGGATATATGTCAACACAGCATTTTGTGTCCCGTGTCGGATATATCTCTTATCCTTCATAGCTAGTGAGCATGTAATGATGACATGGGTGGCGCGCAGTTGAGCCTCGTTACCCCTGCATGGCAATCTTACATGAGCATCTAGGTGTGACAGTATTCAATCGCTATCCCGGGATATTAAACTCTAGGTATTCTACATGTTCAAGACCCTGTAAAAGTTGCTCGTATATCCATTTTATTTTGTGTTAGACCATATAAAAGGCACATCAGGCTATACATCGTTGGAAACCCCGGGTTCAATTCATGGCACATAGATAGATGATATTGATAGACCAGGAATGGGTGTCCGAAGATGCAGGCTCCACATTGTCTCATTCTAATCATAAAGTACTGCAGGGAGGCGAAGGCTACATATAAAACCTAAACAGCGACTTAACTAGATTTATTTTTGTCGTATGAGTCATCCCCCTGCTGTAGTAAACAATTTAAGAACAACATTATTTCAAACATCAAACATGATTTACATAATTATTTAAAAAGGGGCGTTCAATTTTACAATTCAAGTTTCTTTAAGTAAGCCTTGGTTTCAGCTGTCACACTGCATTAAACGGTCAGAATTGGATCCCCCAACGAAAATGATGTATATTTCAACACTGGCAGAAGTGGTCAACTGCCTTAAACGGTCAACGACCATGGCACTCACAATGGTCAATGGCTGCTTAATACAGGTTGGACCGCATTTAAAAAAGTGATGTCTAATTTCATATCATTAAAATAAAGATGTGTTCGTCTTTACTAAATCCTTCTTTTTAATCAATATTAAGAGCAGTGTAAATTTACGTTTAATAAAATATACTACGATATAAGACATACGAAGTCCAATGGTATTTACCTTAAGCCTGTATCATTTATATGTATGTATACATATTTACTCGTGCTTATTAGTCGTCCTATATTATCAGATTGCTTTATTTTGCGACATCGAATATCATCTATCATCATATTTTGTTAATTGTCTTTTTTAAT
Source organism: Solen grandis (assembly GCA_021229015.1). NCBI lineage: Eukaryota > Metazoa > Mollusca > Bivalvia > Adapedonta > Solenidae > Solen > Solen grandis. The sequence continues at coordinate 70,324,696 of CM037782.1, forward strand.
GACCCCACGTGGCAATTTAAGGTTGGAGAATACGAAATTTAGTGCCATTTTATGAATCTTGTTAATGTATGCAGGCATTTTTTATGACAATTAGATGTTTGAAACAAAATGTTGAAAAAAAAAAAAAAAAAAAAAAAAAAAAAAAAACAAAACCAAAAAACCCCCAGAAACTAAATACAAGGAATTATTGTTGATCAATGGGCAGCACAGTCACTGGACCGTTTTAATACCGTAACTTGTATGATCAAAATAATTATCAAAACCTAATGAAGGTTTCTTGGTGTTGATTTTAAATTCATGGTTATAAAACTGAAGAAAGGCGTTTCTCGTCCTTTAAGGCTAATTATAGGAAGGTTGAACCATTAGCAAGGAATGGAACAGATGAGCATATAAAATTAGGCAATCGAAAAATAATATGATAACCATCTATGGTGTCAGGAAAAAGGGTGTTATATTAAACTAGATACTTCGGAAATGTGCCATGATATTTGTTTGAAAGTGCAAAACGATTTTTATTTTCAAAGAAGCAATAAAATAATAGTTTCCATTTTTATTTTAACATAAAAACAACGATGTGAACTTGGACTATACGTGATGCAGCCGTCCTGCCATCTGTTTTTTCTTTCTCTCTCCCTCTCTCTTTTTTTTTTTTTTTTTTTTTTTGCTGCTGCACGAAAATGCACTTAAACTATGTTTGCATAAGGTTCGAAAATTGCATTGTAAACGGGAGGATCCCTTTTGCATTGTCTCAGCAGGGTAAATCTGGAACAAGTAAAGTTATCGTCATGAAAATAACACATTATCATTTATGGTCGATGATGACTACGAAATTATTTTTAAACATCTTAGACAGTTATCGTTACGAAAAAACGAAAGAAAAAAATGAAAACAACAACAACAAACAATAACAACAACAAACAAACAAACCAAAACAACAACAACAACAACAACAAAAGATGACATCAATTGAATTCAATAATTTAGTCCCATCGTGAATAATATCCCATATGAAAATAGAACATGTGCTAAATGTAATCTTACAATAGGAGATGAATACCATTATATTATTGAATGCCCGGAGTTCTTAGAAAAACGTAAACAATATTTGAATAAATATTTCTATACTAGACCAAGTTTTGTTAAGTTTATAAGTTTAATGAATACAACGAATGCTCAACAATTTAGAAAACTAACACTTTTTGTAAAACATATATTAGCAGCTACAAATTAATATTGTTTCCATAAAATTATTATTTGTTTTTAATCGTATTTATGTTTAATATAGGACAGTTTAATGAGAGTTCTCCCTCATTCTTAAACTTTCAACAACATATTTTCTTTTCCTGATTATTTCATTACCATCAAAATTACTTACCTTGTATATGTATGTATGCATGTATGCCTCGTTCGATATATTGATTATGTATTACCTCATGTTTACAATTGTATATTGTATCAATAAAATCTGAAAATCTGTGATCAAGGATTCCCAAAACACACCAGGATTATAAATACATGTAAATATGAGACAGCGTGATTAAATGGCAAGAAGTATATAGAATGCTCAACCAGTTTATGTTGTTTCACGTTAGTTAATTATTGTAACTAATTTATTTTACATCGATTGGGAAACAAGTTCTTACAGCTTCGTATACTAACCCTTGGGTTGTACAGTACTTTGCGGCAGGGATTTTCACGAAAAGCCCTGCTCCAAATGGGGCTCGATCCTATAATTTTCGCGGGACACTAATTTTCGTTGATTTCGTGAATGGCTTTTATCTACTAATAATAATCCCAACGAAAATAGCTAATTCTCGTTTTCTTAATCATGAATCCTCGAAAAAAAAAATGTACCCGCGAAATTTCTCCAAATACATGACGAAATTAAATGTCAACGAACATTAATGATTTTACAGTACCTTCTTTTGATTCCCCAAAAATGTTTAATAAATATACACTAAATAGATATAATGTTTCTTTTTTTTTAAATAAGATGTCTTCCGATATATAAGAAATGTTATTCTTACTTAGCAATGACATTTATTAGTAGATTATACCCACTGATTCAGTTTTAAACTGACGATCCACAAAATATAGGGTAAATGGGAGACATAGATTAAAGTATCTAAGTAATATTGACGTTATCAGAGTTAACCATCGCACCAATGCATAAATGCGCATCAAATCGTCTTGTTAATTTAGCTTGTCACATATGCACGTGGAACTTTTATTGATCTCATAAAATCCACACATTTTTTTCAGTCACTTTTGCTTCGTCAATGTTTAAAATGGGGTGCTAAATTCGATGGATGTAAGCGACAGGTATGTATGGGAAGCCCATAAATGATCTAATCTATCAAATAATATCAAATAATCTTATCGCACTCCATGTCACACCCGCTGTAGTTATTTAGAAGTCTTTTCTTTCAAGATAAATCATATATAGGTGTGGGTAAAAAACGCCATTATATGACAATATATATAAATTTCTGTACAAAAGCTATAAACTATATTCATATTTATGATAAAATATGTTCCCATATCCTGCATGTATATGTTTTGTTTTTATTTAAGAAATATATCAGTGGGAATCATTGAATACAACAATTATTACAACAGAAACTACTACTACTACTACAATACCATCGTCATCGCTTGTCTCTCCTGTGTATTTTTTTTTAAAGTTTTTAAACGACTGAAAAGTTTTCATGTATTTAATGGGAAGTAACTTTCCCTTTGTATATCTATACAGTAACATATGAATTGTCGACCCTGATATTTAAGAGAATTTTGTTTTCATTAAAAGGGATTCAATATAACAATTGTAGTTCTAAATATATTATAAGTATATTTGATTAAAGTCGAATTCACAAAGAAAAGAATAAAAGCAGAGAACGTATACGAGGGCATGCTCCCCCGGAAAAAATGTTTCTAATGTAATGGAGATGCATTCTGAAGGGTTTCTGGGGAGGAAAATTGCGTTCTTTATAAGGTAGTCACGCACATCCATTGAGAGGGAAAAAATTACTATCAAGTACCTTGAAACTTGTGGTTGTCGGTTCGAAACCTAGTAGCTGTCAATTTTTTTCTTTCTATTCTACTTGTGGTAATTAAATCTACACGGGTAAAAGTTGATGTCCATGAAGTTGGCAGCGCAGCAGCGTGGCAGCGTTAAGTTGGCAGCTCAGCAGCGCAGCAGCGTGGCAGCGTGAATTTGACAGCCAGCAGCGCAGCAGTCGGGCAGCGTGAAGAAGGCAGTCCAGCAGCGCAGCAGCCGGGCAGCGTGAAGTTGGCAGACCAGCAGCGCAGCAGCCTGGCAGCGCGAAATTGACAGCCAGCAGCGCACCAGCGTGGCAGCGTGAAGTTGGCTGTTCAGCAACGCAGCAGCCTGGCAGCGTGAAAGTGACAACCTTGCAGCACAGCAGCCAGGCAGCGTGTAGTTGGCAGCCCAGCAGCGCAGCAAGCTAGCTAATGACTGCAAGAAGTCCAATCCCAGGAGTTCAAAACGAAAAAAAAATCGATCCCGCTTAAATTTAAAATATGCATTTGTACTCATTCCTGAGAGCAAAAAGGAGCAGATTTCTGTCAATTTCAGGAATCATTTTAGCTTATTTATGGAAAAAAAAAGGCGAGACATATCCAGGAGCGAAGCTGGGAGAAAAATCAATTTCGCTTAAACTCTCAAACATGCATTTAAATCAATTCAGAAGTCTAAACGATACATATTTATAATATTTTCAGACTTCATTTTCGTTTATCTGGAGAATAAGAACTTCGCGCTGCTGTAAGTGAGAAGAAACCAAAAACTCGCTTAAAAAACACTATATTGATATTATTTTCAGACTTCATTTTCGTTTATTTGAAGAATGAAAACTTCGTGCTGCTGACAGCGGGAAGAAATAGCCCCAGCAGCGCAGCAGCGCGAAGCATATAGAGAAAAATCGATCTCGATTAAACTCTCTAAATGCATTAAAAATCACTTTAGAGGGTTAAATAATACATATTTATATCATTTTCAGACTTCATTTTCGTTTATCTGGAGAATAAGAACTTCGCGCTGCTGTAAGTGAGAAGAAATATCTCCAGCAGCGCGAGTATGTGATAAAAATCGATCTCGCTTAAACTCTCTAAATGCATTTAAAATCACTGCAGAAGGCTAAATCTTACATATTGATATTATTTTCAGACTTCATTTTCATTTATTTGAAGAATGAGCACTCGCGCTGCTGACAGCGGGAAGAAGTTGCTCCAGCAGCGCAGCAGCGCGAAACATGGAAAAAATCGATCTCGCCTAAACTCTCAAAATGCATTTAAAATCACTTCAGAAGGTTAAATGATACATATTTATATCATCTTCAGACTTCATTTTTGTTTATCTGAAGAATTAGAACTTCGCGCTGCTGAATATGGGATGAAATAGCCCCAGCAGCGTAGCAGCGTGATTCGCGCTGCTGCGCTGTTGGAGCTATTTCATCCCGTAGTCAGGAGCGCGAAGTTCTTATTCTTTAAATTAACGAAAATGATGTCTGAAAATGATATCAATTTTTAATTTTGAGAGTTTAAGCGAGATCGATTTTCTCTCTGCTTCGCGCTGCTGCGCTGCTGGAGCTATTTCATTCCGTAGTCAGCAGCGCGAAGTTCTAATTCTTCAAATATACGAAAATAAAGTCTGAAAATAATATCAATATGTTAGATTTTGCCTTCTTCAGTGTTTTTAAATGCATTTTGAGAGTTTAAGCGAGATCGATTTTTACTCTATGCTTCGCGCTGCTGCGCTGCTGGGGCTATTTCTTCCCGCTGTCAGCAGCGCGAAGTTCTCATTCTTCAAATAAACGAAAATGAAGTCTGAAAATCATATCAATATGTTAGATTTTGCCTTCTTCAGTGTTTTTAAATGCATTTTGAGAGTTTAAGCGAGATCGATTTTTATCACATGCTCGCACTGCTTGAGCTATTTCTTCTCACTGTCAGCAGCGCAACGTTCTTTTTCTCCAGATAAACGAAAAAGAATTCTGAAAATGATATAAACATGTATTATTTAACCCTCTGAATTGATTTTAAATGCATTTTGAGAGTTTTAGCGAGGTCGATTTTTCTCTCTATGCTTCGCGCTGCTGCGCTGCTGGAGCTATTTCATCCCGTAGTCAGGAGCGCAAAGTTCTCATTCTTCAAATTAACGAAAATGATGTCTGAAAATGATATCAATATGTTAGATTGAGCCTTCTGCAGTGATTTTGAATGCATTTTGAGAGTTTAAGCGAGATCGATTTTTCTCTCTGCTTCGCGCTGTTGCGCTGCTGGAGCTACTACTTCCCGCTGTCAGCGGCGCGAAGTTCTCATTCTTCAAATAAACGAAAATGAAGTCTGAAAATAATATCAGTATGTAAGATTTAGCGTTCTGAAGTGATTTTAAATGATTTTTGAGATTTTAAGCGAGACTGATTTTTATCACATACTCGCGCTGCTGGAGCTATTTCTTCTCACTTACAGCAGCGCGAAGTTCTTATTCTCCAGATAAACGAAAATGAAGTCTGAAAATATTATAAATATGTATCGTTTAGACTTCTGAATTGATTTAAATGCATGTTTGAGAGTTTAAGCGAGATTAATTTTTCTCCCAGCTCCTCTCCTGTATATATCTCGCGTCTTTTTTCATAAATAAGCTAAAATGATTTCTGAAATTGAAAGAAATCTGCTCTTTTTTGCTCTCAAGAATGAGTACACATGCATTTTTCATTTAAATATAAGCGGGATCGATTTTTTTCTTCGTTTTGCATTCCTGGGATTGGACTTCTTGCAGTCATTAGCTAGCTTGCTGCGCTGCTGGGCTGCCAACTACACGCTGCCCGGCTGCTGTGCAGCTAAGTTGCCAACTTCACGCTGCCAGGCTGCTGCGTTGCTTAACAGCCAACTTCACGCTGCCAGGCTGCTACGCTGCTGTCTGCCAGCTTCACGCTGCCAGGCTGCTGCGCTGCTGGTCTGCCAACTTCACGCTGCCCGGCTGCTGCGATGCTGAACTGCCAACTTCACGCTGCCACGCTGCTGCGCTGCTGGCTGTCAAGTTCACGCTGCCAGGCTGCTGCGCTGCCAACTTCATGGACATTAAAAGTTGGAGGTTTAAAAAACACAAAAACACACACATGAAAATCTTGATTTTAGCATTTTTTATATAATTTTATATAGAATAAGAAGTCATCTGGCAATCTGAAAATCAATAAAATCAGGAAAATTCCTGAAAACTTTTACCCATGTATCTGTATCACTCGGATCTGGCTAGAAAAAAATATTTTTGTAATTTGTATAGGTATTTATTGGATAAATTATGGAAAATTCAATAGCAAATATGGTACCCGGTATATTGAAGGACTAAAGAAAATAGATCTATTTCGTAGAAAATTCGGGTAAACTTTGAAATATGTCTCTCAGTTATGAAGGGTTAAGCGATATAGGGCGTATTTTGAATATCAAAAAAAAAAAAAAAAGGAAAAAAAAAAAAGAAGAAATAATAATAATAATAAAAATAAATAAATAAATAATAATAATAAAAAAAGACCAATGTGTAAAATGGGTTTGGTATGGTAAGAATGTATTACATGTTTACACGTTTCAAGTAGTTTTAGTTTAGCTTGTTTGCCGAATGCCATTAAATGTTTATAATCAATAATCAGTAGCAAACTATTTTTCGTAATAATTTTTTTCTAAGAATGATACCTTTAGATAAAAAAAAAAAAAATGAAACGGGACAGTAAATTTTGTTTGCATAGGGGTTTACGTATAGGCATACAACACAATATATATATATATATATTTATTTTTTTAATTCTTCATAGTGACCATTCGGGTGTGACTTCCTTTAAGTTAGATAATATATATACTGAAACTTGAAGGTAATGGATCTAATCCTTGAGCGATATAATAATATTGCTTGGGTCATTTTTGTTGTTTTTTTAGCCTATAGCTGTGCAATGTTATGTTATTTACCATTAAAAAATCAAATCCGTGTTTTATATGGTGCTACCTACAAATCTTTTATGCAGCACGCTGCAAAGCTAGGTTGCGAGTTCAAATCTAGCTAGAGAACTTAATAATATTAAAATTTCAATAACCTATGAAAATAAATAATAAAATGGATAAGGAAAGAAAACATCATACATAAATAAAAGTAATTGATAAGGCTAATATTATTACTATTATTTCCTATGCACAATGCAGAAATGAAGTATTACTTTTATATTTTTGTGCTCTATTTAAAAAACAACAACAAAATTATAGAGTTACATTCTTATTAGATTTAAATTACATTGATTAAACTATTCTTGTGCATTTGTTATTTGAAGTTTGCTTTTTTCCATTTAAATACATACTCATGTAAATCTTAAACATTGTAGGAGAGAGAGAGAGAGCAATATGCCACGGAGCTACATCTAGGTTTTCACATCTCTGAATATGCTTATTGTAATATTAAGTAAAATGTGTCAAGATTTCTTTAATAGATCTACAAAAAAAACAAACATACCCGTTAAAATCATTTAAAGAATCTGTCGGGCTTTAATTTACATCTGTGGCATTAGGCGCTTAATTGTTATATACAAAGTATAAAGCTGAACGCGTCTGACTGATTCGGATTAAAGCAGTCACAGTCACTATGTGATGTTGCCGACAGCGGATGCTCTATCAGTAGGGGGTCTCGGAACAGCAGGGGCCTGGTGACTGGTAGGGTGAGGAACAAGGGGCACACAATGGGGATTTCCACTACAAAGCACAAAAATTAACCCAAATCACGACAATTTCGGGGGGCTGAATCCGGGCCTGAGTTTAGGTACAGTTATATGCTTTAGATAATATTTGTTTTATATTAGTAATGTATAATTGTAACAGATAGATAACGTACATTTATCATGATACATTAGTAAAGTTAACGTACATTTATCATGATCATTAGTAAAGGTAACGTACATTTATCATGATACATTATATGCTAAGTTTTATCATATACTTAGTATGTACTACATTATCATGATCTTAGTGAATTTTAGGTAACGTATAGTTATCAATATACACTAGTATGATTAAGGTACAGCTATCGTGATACATCAGTATGGTTAACGGTTAGTTATTCATTTGTATAGTTAACGTACAGTTAACATGAAACATTAGTATGATTAACGTACAGTATCGTGATACATTTATAAGCATGATGACATCTGGCTGTCATGATACATTTGCATGGTTAACGTTCAGTAACCGTGATATATTAGTCATTGATCATGATACATTGGTATAGTTGACGTTTGAATATTTTGATAATTTATGGTTAAAATTGATTAATGGTTAAATTAAAAAAAATCAGATGACAGGTGTGTTATTAATTATGTATGAATCATTTGAAATTATCAATGATAATATGATGAAATAGTTTATGAAATAAGCAAATAAAAATTAAAAGAAGAAAACACTGAACTATTTTTCCTTCGAGAATGGAGAATATTATTTATAAGCGATAAGATTAACAGACATTTAAGTAGAACCAGGGTCTCTCTATATATACAAAGAAACCTGATAGAACTCACTATATTTATAGTGCTATTTAAAGAGGGTTATGATTAAATCGTATCATTGCCACTTCGTAACCATAATTTTTTTTCAATGCGTGAACTGTTGTTTTCAATTCAAACAGAATCCTTATTCAAATTTGTACCCTTTTCATCGAGCAGATTCGTAACCTAAGTTGACGTTAATTACATCAGTCAATTAAAAAGTAAATAAAATTTTCAGTGATCTCAACTAAAAAGAATTAAATATCAAAATTTGATTTAATTAAAATATTTTAAAGTTAATTGTCTGATAATTCAATTTATATTATTAAATATAATACAAATCAACCCCTGTATATCAATGGGGTCTTGCACCTAAGTTTAAATTGCAGACCTGTCTAGAACACTCGAAAGAGATGTTGACAGTATCAGAAGATAGATAGATAGATTATAAGAATCCACCATGAGTATTCATGTAGGATAGGGATATCTTACCCGAGGGTCAGAAATTTCAGGCAGAGACGAGGCTCTGCCGAGTCCCTGCCTGAAATTTCTGATCCCGAGGGTGAGATATCCCAATCCTTCATGAATTTACGAATGATGGATTTATTTTCTCCCATGAACGATTATTACTTGCCACAGACCGTTAGCCTCGATTTAATAAACATATCGCGCTTCCATTTTCTTTTCTTTCTTTTTTTTTTGCACTTTTTTTCTTGTCGCTTAACAAATTAACACAAAAACAACATGAAAGAATTCGGCATTATAAAGTTCACACGCAAGTATGTACCTAAATTCTGATGTTCGTTTAACTGGGAATTACCATTTGCTTAAAATAACTTAGTTGAAAATACCAGTCCTTGACGCTACGTAATATTCCCCCAAATATTAAGCCTTATTTCACATTCGTAGTAGTAAATGATAATAAAAGGATAACTAACTAGGTATATATAATATTTTCAAACATACATGTATATTTATTAATTACAACAAGTTAGTTTTGTATCTTGATAAAATCTGTAACTTACAGTCATCATTGTTTATTTACGTGACATGGAAGAAAGCTGATCACGTGACATGGAAGATAGAGTTTTCTTCCATGAGGGAAATCCCTATCTTCGTATGCTGAACATGGGAGAAAAATTGTTCATACTTATTTAATATGTTTATCCTTCATAACTGATATTATGTGTATTTACATTACATGTATATAAATGTGTGTCGTGTTTTTCTTAACATTTCACAACGATCAGGAGATTTTATTGTATTTTTATCATCGTTTATATGATAAGACTTAATTTAAACTGAAATCATGTTATTGAAGCAAACTGTCTCGCGTCCCCGGATGCTATTTTGACCGCAGAATTCACCTTTCAATCTATGTCATCTAGACGTTGTGAAAAGCGCTTTGGAACATGGAAGAATACTTTCGTAAGTTTTCGCAAATTTTAGCAAATATTTAAAAGAATTGCTTTAGGATCACATCATACGAAATGCTAATTGAAGATAAACGCATCTGAAACTAACTCTTGTCCAAATATTGATATATATTCAAATGTACAGTATTCCTTGTCAATGGTGTAAGCACAAGGTATGCAAAAATGCAAATTCAACATTAGGCATTTTAAGAAGAAATCTCAAAAATATTTTAGAGACTTGTAGAAATACAGACTACATTATACTAGTAAGATCAATAATGAAACATGGGGCCACTATCAGAACCCCTACAGAAAGACAATATGGATAAACTAGAAAGAATACAAAATATAAAGAGACTATACAAACAGAACACAAGGAACAATATCAAAACTAAAACAAGAATTAGAAACATTATACTACAGACGGCTAAGCCTTAGATTGATATTAATGTACAAGGTGGTCGAGGGGTTAGTTCCAGCACAGCCAACATCAGAATTTACCAGACCTAAAAGAATAATAAAAACGAGAAAATTCAGTGGCTGCAAAACATCAAATACATGTATACAAATACATGAAAAACACCTCGCAATAATTCTTAAAGTTTTGAAATACCATAATCAAAATCTCAACAATACATGAAATTTCATTCTTTGTGGATCCTGTGATACATTGGAATCACTTCCCTGATAATGTAGTGCATGCTGGCTCAATTGAGGCATTTAAAAGTGCCATGAAGAGCTACCACCAATAATAAAGTGAATCCCTCTTTCCGTCATGTAAAACTCAGTATTGGGATCTACAACGTACCCTATTCAGATTCAGAATTTCAGCCTATGAAGTTAGTGTATGCACGAGGAGTGAATGTGATCAGTCAAGTGACAACAAATGGAAATATAAAATCCAATTATAGATTTTATAATTCTATATCTAGGTTCAAAACGTCTGTGATGGTATTGCCTATAATAGGGAAACAACAATTTTTTTTTCACAATCACAGATGGTTGCATTGGGTGACCATGCCTCTGTAGATGGGTATTGATAGACACAAAACACACATATAGCTAAAAATCAAATTTTTAGTCAATGACCATCTGTGAAAAAGCTGCTTTAAGGTTAGCAAACTGACAGCCAAATTTCAGTCATACTTGATATTGGGATAATTTATATTAATATTTTATTTGTAAACGCTCTTCATTCCAGTGAAATTTGCATGTGTCCATTGTGTGTATCAAATTACGTCTTGTCTGTAAAAGTTTTATTGTGAAAACTGAATGATTTAGGATATACAGTGGTCACGTGATTACATGAGGTCGGACGGGATCTGCAAAAAAACTCAAAGAATCGCCATATTCAAGGAATCATTTATGTGTCAAAATTCAATACATTTACATTTGTTGATACCTTAACATCATCTTTTCATTAAATATTTTGTTACGTTTAGCCTTTCATACTACTTTATAAATATAATATATGTTTAAAAATACAAAAATAACACGATCATAGCTGTCATTGTGAGAATTAAGTCAAAAATAAGTTCTTTTTTTTACCGATAATATGATTGAAACCCTTTGTTTTAGTTTGTGTATATGGCGGCGATGCATATATTTTACATTCTTGTAATAAACACTTATACCGTGGTTCTTCAATTTAATGATTACAGAGAAAAAGAACAACACTCAAACAATCAATATCAGCTCCTTTAATGACAAATAATTAATCATGCAGACCCATCACAGTATGTTACATGATCAGTAGGTGTGAAAATAATTTCTACATGGCCGTGATGATATAATGATTCACCAATGTACTCAAGGAGGTTTGACAATGTGTGAAAAAAAAAAAAAAACCATCTCGACCAAGGTGTTAATTACAGGTGGTCATAGGCCGGAGTATGGTTGTCAGGGAGATATAGGTAGGTTTTGATATGACTGTGAGGAATAGCATAGAAATAATATAGGATATACTATCTAGGGATCAAGGACGGAGCTGAGGAATCCAAAATCGCATGTTTGAAGAATCGCCCATAAATTTATATAGAATAAGAAGGGCTAAATCAAGGGACCGGGTTTGTAGCTTGAGCCATCGCCAGTATTCAATGAATTGCCACATTGAGGAATCACGTGACCACTTTATGACATTCTTAAGGGCAATGGCAATATAAATGAAAATTGTGATATTATTTTCTTATGTATGATTAGGAAAATTTAATATCCTATTTTGTTTCAGACTTAATTCCATCCAAAGGTCATCAGATGTAGCAGTGATAGAGAGGACCATAAATGTAATTTCTCAGGAGTCAATGCAGCATCTATGAACCCTTTGGAATGACAACAAATTAGAATAGAGCAGGAATTTTAAAAAAGATGGCAGGTGATAAACAAAAATCATCTGGAAAGAAACAGGGAAGAAAAGAACTTCAAAAAACAAATATGATGATCCAGAAGAAGAGCAGAAAATGTTAAAAACATCAGATACAGGTTCATTTGAAGATTCTGTTGTAACTTTTTATGATACTTCACATTTCATAAACACGTTTCATCGCTTACATGAACTTCAAATTGGTGGAGATTTTTGTGATGTTGAGGTTAAGTCAGAAGATCAATCTATACGAGCTCATAAAATAATTCTTGTAACCTCATGTCCATATTTTCATGAAAGGATAATGTCTGCTTGCAAATCTCAAGACAGTGAAATATTACAGTTGCTAACCCCTGATTTACCATTCTGGGTGCTAGAAGCAGTTATTAATTTCTTTTATAAAGGAAAAGTAGACATTCAGCATTCTAATGTGAAAGATTTTATCAAGTATTGCAAGATGCTTCACCTTGATGCCTTAGCAGATAAATTGCAGTTGGAAAAGATTGTTGACAACACAAATGATGACCATAGTATTATTTCAAAAGTAAGAGCGAGATTAAATGAAATAAACAGCAAAAAGAGGAAAACTACTCGCTATAATAAAGATGACAGTAAGGACAAAAATATACTTGAAAATGTGTTACATGTGCTTTGTAAACAATTGAAAGAAACCAAAGATACAAATAATTTAGAAAAAAATACTCAAAGTATGGAGAAAATAAAAGTTTAGATATATTTGACAACACAAAATTAGACATGTCACAACATGTACATGAATCTGGAGAAGATTTCGATAAACCATTTTTTCAAAAGAGTGGACAAGTATTTTCAAGGAAGAGTAATGAAGAAAAGAGAACTTTAGAAACAGATATTTGCACTATAAAAACATGTGATCTAGAAGAAAATGAAAAGGGTAATGCAAATGAAACACTTCAGTCTTCAGGTAATGATTCTGATGATAATCTCAAACCTGATACTTACAAGGAGCAGGACACAGATTTGAAGGTAGATAATGAAAACGAGGACATGAATGATGAGGAAAATGACAGTGAAGAAGATAGTGCGAAACAGTGATAATGAAGATATAGATTCAGAGTCATCTAAACCTCTAGAATCAAAACAAGTTATATCAAACAAAGTAACTAAGAAAAGTGCTAGACAAAAGCTTCAGAAAATGAGTGTTCACGATGCAAAGCACAATTTAACAGTAAGGAGAAATGAGAGCACATAGTAAAGTTTGCAAATGTAATAGACCAAGAAAGAGATGCATTCTGTGTAAAATTAGTTTTGAAACTTGTGAGGAATATTTGCATCATAGAAATACTGATCTGAAGTGTTTAGCGACCAGAAAGGAGAAGCACCAAAAGAGATTGCAAAGGAAGGCACAACTGAGATCCAGGTTCGCCTGTCGGGTGTGTCCCAGGAAGTTCAGGAGAGTGGCAGATCATATAGATCATGAGTTTGTTGCTCATGAGCTTCCATATGACAAAGAGAAATGGCCAGATCTTTTTTGTGAAGTAAGAATAATTTTTACTCATCAGATTATATATCAGTTTACCTATGCCAGGCTTCAATTTTATAAAGATTCATAGATGTGACAGTGTAAATCCTGCTTATCTAAGAAAACAAATTGGTCATTTACTCATTATGCAACATTATGTAACAACAATACATTTGGTACTTTTTTATTTCAAATGTCTTTTCACATCATTTTTTCATAATTGCTTTTTTTTAATGAAGATGAGTTGTATCTCTCTTTATGTACACCATTAACCATCTTAAAATCTAAGATTATAATCATTATGACAAAAACAGGATTTTTCATAAACTCATACTTGTATTAAGATAATCCTGTTTGATTTTAACCATAAATACCCATCTCTCATGTCTTCAATGAGCGAAGAACAAATTGCGTTATTTTACAAAATATTTAGATAATTGACTAAGTTTATAAAAAATTATACCATACTGGCTAACAATGTGCGATAAAAAATGAAAGTTTACTGGCAAGTAGAGAAGTAAGTTGAAGTCTGCTCTAAATATTGAAGTATTGTTTTGCGCAAAGTAAAGTTGGTGGAGACCTGACTGGTTGTATCTTGTAGTGCATGTACTCTTCCATGTTATGAGTCATGAAGATTTACATCAAATACAGTTGATTTCCCCTCCTCCCAATAAAAAAGCCTACATTGTTCTATGTACCTGAATTAATGTGCAAAGGACCCCTTGGATCTTCCTGTACGGTAATTAGCCAATTTTCACTAAATGTCTGAAATATTGTTGAAGGGATGGTAACCCCTTGCTTTGTTTTCTTAATTGTTTCATGTACAGTATGTGCAATGTTTTCTTTTAGTGGTGTAACTACTGGACGATGAACCCCTGGCGCCTCCACCACCACAAGACGTACGACTGTAGCAAAGGCCAGGAGTACATCTGCGATATCTGTGGGAACAAGTACAAGAACGAGAAAACACTCAAGTGTCATAGGGTGAGCAGGGATAATTCATGAAAGAATCATGAGAATAAAAACAACAACAAAAAACTTTTTTTTTGTCCAAAATAAGTGAGAGACTTGTCCCACTGGCCGAGTGGTAAGAGCATCTGCTTGGGAATTGGGAGGTCCTGTGTTTGATCCCCAGGCCGCATGGTACAGCTCCCTTTCTATGCACTCAGCATATAAGGTAGTTCCAGGACTGGTTGGCCCAGTGTCAGGATAACATGACTGGGTGTAGAATCATGGCACATGTCTATGGCATGATACTGACTCACTGCCATCTACTTGAGACAGATATAGTGCTGCCACACTTAAGTATTTAATACTTAAGTGTGGCAGCACTATATCTGTCTCAAGTAGATATAGTCTCCAAATGACTAAAACACTGTTGGCGGGACATTAATTGGATTATCCCAACAAACAAACAAAACAAATGAAAACCTGCCTGTCCATGTTCAGTTAGGCATTAAAGTCCTTTGTATAACTAGTTTACATTTATACAAAAGATTATTACCTGAGTTACATGTAGAAGATTTCATTGAGATTTTCAGCATAAATAAAGCAAACCTTTTATAATATTGCCCCTGGATAACCCCTGTTTACGCTTTTTTTTAATCATACACTCTTTGGTTTGGAGTCTCTTGACTAGTCTATTATTTGAATATTTTTCTCACTGTAAGCTGTCATAGAATTAAAGAAAATGTCTGTTTTTTTATGGAACTTAAATACATGTACATGTATATGTTTGCTCATTTTGGTTAAAAATCATAATTTACCACATAAAATGGTAATCTTCCAGAAAGCAATTACAGATTTAATATATATGATATTTTGTATGTTGTAAGTATGTAGTTGTACTTCAAAATCTATTCACACAGGGGATGCAAGATAAAGATGTTATAAATTCCGTGTTTGGGTTTGATTCCTTGGTCATGTACTGTAAAGGCACAATAATATCGTGACCCAACATGTTTCTCTGTACACTTCAGTTTCACACCCATTACTTACCATACATACAAATATACTACCATCAATGCCGTAGAAGTGATTAATATAGGGTGTGTGCTCAACAAGGTTTAAACTTAATATATTTTTTTAGCTCACCTGAGCACGTGTGCTCAGGATGAGCTTTTAGGATCGATGAATGTCCGTCGTCCGTCCGTCCGTCCGTCCGTCCGTCGTCCGTCGTCCACAATTTGTTCGTTTGCACTCTAGCATCTTCATTTTATGAGCAATTATCTTCAAATTTTAAAACAATGTTTATAACCATAAAATCTCGTCCAAGTTCGATTATGGCTGATATCGGAACATTAGGTCAGGAGTTATGCCCCTTTTAAAATTAAAAAAGCCAGAATAACCATAAAATCTCGGCCAAGTTCGATTATGGCTGATATCGGAACATTAGGTCAGGAGTTATGCCCCTTTTAAAATTCAAAAAAGCCAGATTTCACATTGTTTGCACTCTAGCATCTTCATTTCATGAGCAATTATCTTCAAACTTTATATCAATGTTTATAACCATAAAATCTCGGCCAAGTTCGATTATGGCTGATATCGGAACATTAGGTCAGGAGTTATGCCCCTTTTAAAATTCAAAAAAGCCAGATTTCACATTGTTTGCACTCTAGCATCTTCATTTCATGAGCAATTATCTTCAAACTTTATATCAATGTTTATAACCATAAAATCACGGCCAAGTTCGATTATGGCTGATATCGTACCATTAGGTCAGGAGTTATGCCCCTTTTTAATATAAAAAAGCCATATTTCATTGTTTACACTCTAGCATCTTCATCTTTTGAGCAATCATCTTCAAACTTTATGACAATTTATGACCATAAGGTCTCGATAAAGTTTGATTATGGCTGAGATCTGTCAATTAGGTCAGGAGTTATGCCCCTTTTAATATAAAAAAAGCCATATTTCACTTTGTTTACACTCTAGCATCTTCATCATTTTAGCAATCATCTTCAAACTTTATGACATAATTAATGACCATAATGTCTCGATTGAGTTCAATTGTGGCTGAGATGGGTCATTTAGGTCAGGAGTTATGCCCCTTTTAATACAAAAAATGCAAGATTTCACTTTGTTTATTCTCTACCAACTTCATTTTTTTAACAATCATTTTTAAACTTTAAGACAATGTTTATGCCCATAATCTCACAATCGGGTTCAATTATAACTGATATTGACTTGTAAATTTAGGAGTTATGCCCATTTCACCATAAAAAAAGCCAGATTTCACTTTTACACTCAAGCATCTTTATTTCTTAAGCAATCATCTTTCTCAGGTGAGCGACCAAGGGCCATCTTGGCCCTCTTGTTTTTGTGTGTTGATTAGATCATAAATCATAATGGTACTGATATTAGATTGTCTGACCATGATTTTGGAATGTCTTTACTCTTACCATGATATTGGAATGTCTTACCATGATATTGGAATGTCTGACCATGATATTGGAATGTCTTACCATGATATTGAAATATCTGACCATGATATTGGAATGTCTTACCATGTTATTGGAATGTCTGACCATGATATTGGAATGTCAAACTATGATATTGTAATGACAGACCAGGATATTGGAGTGTCTAATTGAAAAAAAAGAACTCACTTGATTATGTTTACCTCGCCAACAGGAAATGATGCATACCGATGCCCTGCCCATGTTACCCTGTGAGCAGTGTGGGAAGACACTTAAGGGACCAAAAGGACTCGAGGTGAGAACTGTTTTTTTTAACAAGAAATGTTTGTAAAACATATATGCCCCCTCATATGCCAGAATATTTATATAGCTATATTATATGTATGATGCTTGGAGATGATTTACATAAGTGTATGAAATTTCAAGTAAAGTGACATTGTCATTAATATACAACCAAATAATGTAAGTGTTTTGTGATTTATTATAAGAAACACAAGTCAGTAGTGCTGGTCATAAGTCCCTACTGACTTGTAAGTGGGGGGGCGGGGCATAATTGTTAGTTGTAGAGTTAACAGTCGGATAATACTTACTTAACACAATGTTTGTTAGACTTCAACTTATATTTGTAACCTCATGACCTTGACCTTTGAGGTACATTCCCCAAAATCAAAAGGGGTTTCCTATTACTTACATGTATAAGCAACAATTGTGCAATATTGGATACAAAAAAGATACTGAGAGTTATCAGTTAGACAATGCTTCCTTAACACAATGTTATAGAGAATTCAATTATGACATTTTGACCTTGATCTTTGAGGTACAGATCCCAAAATCAAAAGGGTTCTACTAGTTATAAGTAACTATTGTATAATGTTTGAGACCTAGGAGTCAATTACATTTTGAGTAATCAGTTGAACAATGCTTAATTTACACAGTGTTTGTGACCTTGAAATAAATAGGGGTCTTGTACTAGTCATAAGCAACAACCATACCAATCTCAGGGTCAAATAGGACTGAAGTTATCACTTGGCAATACTTTTATATAAACAAGTAACAGGTGTTGTATGCAACACATAAAGTCCCCTACCGGCTCCACCTTGACTCAATATGGTAATCAATCCCATTTTTTGCCATATTTTCACTATTTCCGTTACCATAGCAACCACAATTTTAGTCGAAGAACAAAAATAAAATGACGTGCATAATCTACACATTGCCATCTAGTCATATACCAAGTTTCATCAAGTTTGCTTGCTTAGTTATCGCGGGATCCCATTTTTGCCATATTTTCACTATTTCCGTTACCATAGCAACCACAATTTTAGTCGAAGAACAAAAATAAAATGACGTGCATAATCTACATATTGCCATCTAGTCATATAGCAAGTTTCATCAAGTTAGCTTGCTTAGTTATCGCGGGATCCCATTTTTGCCATATTTTCACTATTTCCGTTACCATAGCAACCACAATTTTAGTCGAAGAACAAAAATAAAATGACGTGCATAATCTACACATTGCCATCTAGTCATATAGCAAGTTTCATCAAGTAAGCTTGCTTAGTTATCGCGGGATCCCATTTTTGCCATATTTTCACTATTTCCGTTACCATAGCAACCACAATTTTAGTCGAAGAACAAAAATAAAATGACGTGCATAATCTACACATTGCCATCTAGTCATATACCAAGTTTCATCAAGTTAGCTTGCTTAGTTATTAAGTTATCGCGGGATCCAGATTTGAGCGGACAGACGGACGGACGGACAGACGGACGGACAGACGGAGGGCAAACCTATAGTCCCCTCCGGTGTGAACACCGGTAGGGGACTAAATATGTTAAAATGTGACCTTGTAGCCTTGACCTTTAAGGTTTTGACACCAAAATCGTTAGGGGTCTTCTACTAGTCATAAACAACAACAATATTAAGTTTATGACTTAAGGGTCAAATAGAACTCAAGTTATTACTTGGAGAAGGTTTGGTCTACCAACAGACTGACCGACCGACCGTGCGCCATGTGCAAAGCAATATGCACCCTCCTCTTCTAAGTGGGCATAAAAAGCATTCAATTTATCCGACAGTCTTCCTAAGATGTACCTGTCCACCAATCTTTTTTTTTTTAATCAGACACCTGTGTTTCCAATCCCTGTCTAAATGAGCAGCACATTTTTCCTTCCATTCAATCTTGTTGCAAAGACCTTAACCCTTTCCCTCATAGAGGACACCATGAAAAGACCTATGCGAACAGCATAAAACCAGATCAGCCTGCGAGTAACTCGCAGGCTGATCAGGTTTTATGCTGTTCGCTGCTCCTCAGTGGTCTGGAAATGAGGATTTTGTAAATAAATTTGGTAAGGTTTAAGTGTGGTTTTCTGCAGATCAGGCTTTATGTGATACCTACTGAGGGCGTCAAAATTAGTCTATATGAGGGAAAGGGTTAAACCAAGAGATGGGGTACCAAAATTAGCCTATTAAGGAGATGAAGTTTACTTTCGCAGCGACTGCGAAAAGTGACGTCATTTTGAATTTCTTAAAAAAAAACCCCATAAAAGTCTGTTATGATATGTATTTTTAGCTCACCTGAGCACAAAGTGCTCAAGGTGAGCTTTTGTGATCGCCCTTCGTCCGGCGTCCGTCGTCGTGCGTCGTGCGTCGTCCGTCGTCCGTCGTGCGTCGTCCGTCGTCAACAATTTGCTTTAAACGACATCTCCTCTGAAACCGCTTGACAGAATTAAATGAAACTTGGCAGGAATGTTCCTTGGGTGAGGCTCTACAAAAGTTGCTAAAATAAAGTTGATCCATGAAGAACTCTTGTTGCCATGGCAACAAAAAGAAAAATAATTTGAAAACTTTAAAAATCATCTCCTTCAAAACTACTGGCCAGATTTCAAAATAATTTGGTACAGATGTTCCTTGGGTCAACCTCTACCAAAGTTGCTAAAATTATTCCAATCCGTAAAAAAACATGGCCGCCAAGGGCGGGGCTTATTTGCCTTATATGTATATAGAGAAACCTTTAAACAACATCTCCTCTGAAACCACTGGACAGAATTTGATTAAACTTGGCAGGGATGATCCTTGGGTCAACCTTCACAAAAGTTGCTAAAATAAAGTTGATCCATGAAGAACTCTGGTTGCCATGGCAACAAAAAGAAAAATAATTTGAAAACTTTAAAAATCATCTCCTTCAAAACTACTGGCCAGATTTCAAAATAATTTGGTACAGATGTTCCTTGGGTCAACCTATTTATCTCAGGTGAGCGATTTAGGGCCGTCGTGCGTCGTCCGTCGTCAACAATTTGCTTTAAACGACATCTCCTCTGAAACCGCTTGACAGAATTAAATGAAACTTGGCAGGAATGTTCCTTGGGTGAGGCTCTACAAAAGTTGCTAAAATAAAGTTGATCCATGAAGAACTCTTGTTGCCATGGCAACAAAAAGAAAAATAATTTGAAAACTTTAAAAATCATCTCCTTCAAAACTACTGGCCAGATTTCAAAATAATTTGGTACAGATGTTCCTTGGGTCAACCTCTACCAAAGTTGCTAAAATTATTCCAATCCGTAAAAAAACATGGCCGCCAAGGGCGGGGCTTATTTGCCTTATATGTATATAGAGAAACCTTTAAACAACATCTCCTCTGAAACCACTGGACAGAATTTGATTAAACTTGGCAGGGATGATCCTTGGGTCAACCTTCACAAAAGTTGCTAAAATAAAGTTGATCCATGAAGAACTCTGGTTGCCATGGCAACAAAAAGAAAAATAATTTGAAAACTTTAAAAATCATCTCCTTCAAAACTACTGGCCAGATTTCAAAATAATTTGGTACAGATGTTCCTTGGGTCAACCTCTACCAAAGTTGCTAAAATTATTTCGATCCATAAAAAAACATGGCCGCCAGGGGCGGGGCTTATTTGCCTTATATGTATATAGAGAAACCTTTAAACAACATCTCCTCTGAAACCACTGGACAGAATTTGATTAAACTTGGCAGGGATGATCCTTGGGTCAACCTTCACAAAAGTTGCTAAAATAAAGTTGATCCATGTAGAACTCTGGTTGCCATGGCAACAAAAAAAAAAAAAAAATGAAAACTTTAAAAATCATCTCCTTCAAAACTACTGGCCAGATTTCAAAATAATTTGGTACAGATGTTCCTTGGGTCAACCTCTACCAAAGTTGCTAAAATTATTCCGATCCGTAAAAAAACATGGCCGCCAAGGGCGGGGCTTATTTGCCTTATATGTATATAGAGA
>CM037782.1:70346283-70396283 GCA_021229015.1 Solen grandis
AATAACACAATCAAGTGACAGGTATGGAACTGAACCAACCAACATGTAACTTGCAGGCTGATCAGGTTTTATGACATTCAATACTTGCCAGTATCTTTGAGATACTAGGTAGATACAGAGAAACCAACAAATGATTTCAGTTTGACCATGCTTTTTAGTGTTGTAACACTCCTAATAAAAAATATTAGAGGTAAAGATAGGTATCAATCATTTTTGATGACCAAACACTAGAAATTGACACATCCCACTGATTTTGTTGAGAAATTGTTGCTTTGAATTTCACAATAGTTTGAAAAAAAAATAAATGAAATGGGACTACTTAAATCTTGAAAACTGTCTTCAATCCTTTTTTAAAGACTGGATTATGCAGGAATTTGGTGTTCAGTCTTTGGAATTCCCAATAGATGATAATGTTTGAAAATATCTTTATACTTTAAGAAGTGGGAAAAATTTTTTTTAAGTTTATGATTCTAAATTTATTTCCAATTATTTAAACAGAGAGTACAAAATTGACATAAAATTGAGGTTTAGGAAACATAAAAGTCATTGGCCATAAAGTTTACGATGATATCTATCTAGTAAATATTAGCATTAGTTCCAGCTCAGTGGATATGCATGATGCTTTTTGTAATGAAAATAATTAAAATTGAAAGATATGTACATTTACTTTTTTGTGATGCACATTTTCAAATGAAGAGGAAAAAGCATATTTAGATGGACTACAGATTGCCTGAAATAAATCTACGAAATAATATGTTTTCCTATCAATCCAAGTGAAAATAAAAAAAATAAATAAATAAACCAACTTAATAAAAAAAGAACAACAGCTAAAAGCTTCATTTATTTAACAATTTTGTACTTGACATGGGACAAAAGCAAAGTATCATAAAAAACTAATGCGTCTGAATTAACCACCAAGTACCCTTTCAGATACAAACATTGGACCATCCCAGTATCAAACCAGGGTTGATATGATAAAAAAACCACTTAGCTACCTGAACACCTTGAGGAACCCCAATTCAATCCATGGTCAATCAATGTTGTATGTGACTCCCATATAGATACATTGACTTCTCCAGTACTTCAGTGTCCTTTGTGACACTTATGACCAATTTTGCAAGTGCAACCATCAGTTCCAAGTTTTCAAAAAGAAGAGTCTTGAAAAAAGAAAAAAAAAATGTTTATGAATTGGTGAATATTGTGCTTAGATTAAGAAAATTACAGACTAATGAGTGATTCTGCAAGCACTGTGTTAAATCCAAGATTACAGAAAGTTGTCAGTCCCAAAGCCAACAACATTAATAAAACAAGAGCTCTCTGTAAGACAGCATGCTCAACTATTCGAATGCTTTGTCAATAAAAATAAATATTGCAATTAAAGACAAAATGAGAATCTCTGTATTATCAAAGTATACACAAGAGCAATAAACATGTGCTCAAAGTTTTAAAGCAATATCTCAAAGAGTTCAGTGAAGAAGTGAGTTAGTACAAAAAATTAATTAAGTCAGATAAAGGGAATTATTATGTCAAAATCCAAGACAGAGTTATGTACTCTTGCCATGCACAAGTAGGAGTGATGGTCATAAACAGGTATTCAAAGTTTCAAATGAGGTGGTGTGAAAACCGTAACCAAGATTTTAAATAAATAAGGGGCATAACTATTTTAAAATTCATGGCAGAGCCTGACCCCCAACAAAGTTTATGCAATTTCATTTATGAGGGGCATCCATGGAAAGAAATTTAGATAATAGCGATGTTAAGCAAAAGTTTTAAGTCCAAAAGGGCCATAAATATGCAAAAATATTTGGAAGAATTACTGTCCCTGTTTCTACTAGTTGGTCTGATGATGTTCAAGGCATGTGTGAAATTTGAGAGACATCTAATGTAAAATTGGAGATAATGGCAACGTTAAACAAGTTAAACATTTTTTCTAAGTCCAAAATGGGCCATAAATATGCAAAAAACTGTTCTTGATTCTAACGGTTGGCCTGATGATAAACAATGTGTAAAGTTTGGGGGACATCCAGTGAGTAAAAGTGGAGATAATGGCAATGTTAAACAAAACCTTAACATTTCTTGGGACTCGGACGCCGACGCCGGGGTGACTCCAATAGCTCATCCTATTTCGAATAGTCAAGCTAAAAACAATTAAAGGTTTCTAAACCTCAGAATTATCTGAGCAAAATTCATTCATAGAGTAAAACAATTTTACTGTATGTCAAACAAGTGACATGGTTACAGGAAACTTCCATGCTCTGTTTTATCCTTCAGTTGCCCACAGTCATTATTACAATCAGACTGATTTTATTACCCTTTTTTGGAACAATGATAATCATGTTCTCTGTCAAGCAAAAGTGAAGATAAGAAAATAAACATATGAATAATGATGACAAATTTACACACATTTTATTTGTAACAAAGAGCAATGCCAACAATCTGCAATCACGCTGTAAATATTCTTCCATCACAGCTGCACTTCAACTTGAAGAATCTTTGGATATGAGAGCGTAAATGAGAAGCAAGTGTTTAAAATATCTTATTGCAAGTTTCCCAGGTCAATTATCTGCCCTGTCATAGCTGCCAAAACTCTATGGAAATTGGATCCCTGACAAAAAATGTCAATTCCAACAGATAAAACCATGCCTTATGATCATGATGTAATAAACATTTGGTGGAAAATTAGGTCTGATTTTATATTAACAGAGCAAGCTGAAAGGTCTTACCCAACTGTAAAAATATTTTGAATGATTCTCAGTCTGCAGTTTGAAATCTGATAGAGTATTATGCTGTTCATTATAGACATTTTCCGGATTCATTTTTGTGATACACAGTAATCATATTAAGTTCAACATCGTCTAATTGTTTAGATGTAATTTTTTATTATACTTTAAAATAGTGTTAAGTTCATTATCTAATTATCTAGCAATGTAATATTTAAGATTATGTTGCTCATGTCTACCAAGGTTCATTTAATGTAACAATTTAGTTTGGCAATGTATTGTTTGTAATTGCAAAAAGTTTGTGAGATGTGTCACTGCGGTTCAGAATACAAAACAGCTTTTATCATATTGGTGTCATATCCATATAAATATAAGCAATATGGCTAATATTGTAGGAATATAAATGAATATAATATGGTAGACTGTCCATGCTGTTTTTCTTGAAAAAGGCTTTAAGTAAAAATAATTAAGGAGTGTGTACCATTCTTTTTTTTTCCTTTTATCACTGAGAATTTTTCAGGCAACGATAAAAACATCATTTGCAAAATATGAAGACTGCCAGCTTAAGCATGTGTCTAGTACATCCTGAACCCCCTTACTTATATTACAATGATGGATTCTAGAAGTAATCTTTTAAGCTGGTGCTGTCTGTATTTTGTCTATGACAGAGGCAAGGAAGAAGAAAATTTAATAACATACAAGTGTGATGGGTGATGAGACTGGAATACTTTCCCATAGCAATCAGAGGGTACTGTCTATGAGAATAAACAAAATGCATTCATATATCCAAGCTTATACAATTGCATAATTATGCAAGATAACTGAATAAAGAATGCAAAATTTCCTGATTAAGATTTCCCTAGTAACTTGTACAATGTAAACCATCATGTCTGGCAGTCTCACGACAGTATCTTCAGTCCTTTGATTTACAATTTCAAATATCCACAGAGATTCGCCAAGTTCTGATTTAGAATGTGAATCTGGGAAAAGTATGGCCCGATAAGGGACACACAATTTTACAGACGACCAACCAAGATTAGTCAGTCTACCAAGAATGACCTGATTGCTATCACCAATGGAACTCACATCATCAAGATCTCTGCTGAATGTCCGATCTAGTAATTAAATAGAGACTTATTGTTTTCTACATCATCAGATTGACCATCTATCCAATTGCCTACTATGTTTTATTCTCAATATGGCTATATCCGGACTGGTCCATATAAAAACAATCTGTGGTCTGATTGATTGTGACCAATATTTGTATCAGGCAACTGACATAACACATTAGGAACATCTGTTGTCTCTCTGGAGCAGAATTGGGACGCTGCTTGTTGCTCTTCATCCTTAGAACCATATCAAATGTATACATCGCAAAACATGATGAGATATTTGTAACACTGAGACCTGTCAAATCCAGGGACAAATGGAATGTATCCAAGAAAAAATGGTGGAATCTGATCCATCCGAATTTTACTTTCAATTTTGTATTTACTATCAATTTTCTTTTTTTGGGGACGTTAATGCCAGAAACATTTTTACTGATATTTTTACATTTTTTATGTTTCGTCAATGAAAACCTAAATACATATTTATATAATTATATTCTCTAGATAAAACTTGCATATTATGCTTACATGATCTTTTCCTTAGACAGATTATAAGACCTTATCCCTGCTTAATTCAATTACATTTCTAGCCAGTCTTTTAGACCTCCCTTGATCAGTCTCTGTACAGAAAATATCATTAATGCATGCATTAATTTTTGAATGTCTGGCTCCTGCTTCATATAAGCCAGGATGTTAATCCACATATATGACTCCTGATTTAATTTAAAGTAAATTTGCCTCTCTCCGCAATGAAATGAACCATAATTGAAACAACCTCATCTCAAGGCAGGATCAGACATGAAGTCCGGACTTGTGTGTTCTCATCGCCCTGACCAAAGGTCACTAGTCAAGATACCATCAGAGTGGAGCCATTATTCAGACTGTTGACCAGTGGCTAGGAGGCCGAACACCAGCAGTAGACCACGGTCAGTCTAGATCTGCTGTCATCCCAACCCAACCCTGTAACCAACAGGATTGTGCTAACATAACTTAGGGGGTTGTTGTTTAGGAGACTACCATTACTGAGACTTAAACTACAGGTGGTGCACAAAGGCACCTGGCAACAGCTGGGAGGCTTCTTCCCATGAACTCTCTTAGTGACCTAACCAGGACCTGCATCCACAGTAGTGAGGGGTTAAGAGATGGTGAACATTCAACAATGGGTGCGCCAACTTCTATCCAGACATAATTTCTGTGCTCTGACATCAATTACCAAACTGGTCTCATCAGATTTTTATCTTGCAAGTCTCTGAGTAGCTATTTTAAGCTGCAAAACAATAAAAGAACTCTTACCAGCCAATACTGTCCTTTTAAGTTATATTTAAAAATTCAGACAAATTTTAATAAAAAAAGGACCTTGCTGATGCTTTTACAGATAACAATTTTGCTTGATTTCATGACAACTTATGGATTTCCTATTTCTATTTTAGTATGAACAATTTAATGATGATGATGATGATGATGATGATGATTTTATTGATTGGTTTTATTACATTGGTGATGCTGTGGCACATCTTTGCGCTATATATACATACTTAAAAAACAAATCTTTATTAAGAATGTAATTTCTCTAATCCTTCAAATTTTAACTACTGCTAAAAATGATTTGTTTCTACAATTAATATAATGATACAAATTTAATGACTATCACAAGCATTCTTCCTGAAACAATATGCAGTTGCAGAAATATCAGTAATTGGTTAAACGAAGTAGAACAACTTGAAACTACATCTGAGAAAACTTGTACTCTTATGTTTTATGACTTATATAGGTAACTTGACATTTAACAAGGCGCTTACTTTTCTTTCAATTTCATGGGTTATTATTTTCAATTTTTCCACTGATTTTTATAGATTTCTATCAATAAAAACACTGCCAGAAGGGAATTTTCCCTGTGAGGGCTGGGTATTTTTCCCGTATCTGATAATTTCATCTGCAGTATATGTCAAGTCAGGTACTCTTCACTTTGCCCTGCACCACAGATTGAGGAGCTGATATACCAAATCGGATATAAAATCCAACCACCGGACAAGTGAACTGTGACCATGACCTTTTTCTGTCTTGCAAATCCTTTTATCTTACATGTGCTAAAATCTCATATTTATGTTCTGACAATATCAGAGTATTCAAAAGTGACAATAAAAATCTTGAAATAAAACACCGCTCAAGGGAGAAAACTCTCGTCACATTCATCAAATTGCTATACCCTTTAGTCATTGTTGGAAACCATTTTATTACCCGTCATCTGCAGTGCAGTGATTTAATTCATAGCTCACTGTTATCAGCTATCCTGTTCATACAGCCGTTTGATGAATGAGTAAACCAGGTCGACTTGCAACCTCCACAAAACTTAGAATTCACTATTAACATCATCATAATCATCACCATCATTGATATCACCTTCAACACCATAACTATTATGCTTACTTCCAGCACAACCAGCATCATCATTATCATCATGATGATGCTCACAACCTTGAAGTAAAAGCTACCCACAAGCTGGTACACCAGGCTACAGAGACCCTCCGCCTGTGACATATTTACGTCTCACAGTCATCTCACAAAGTAAGTACAGTCAAACTTATGTGACTCAGAACCCTGAAAACTAGAACACCATACTTTACTTGAACACATTTCAAGTTCTTTAATTTTTATTGTTTGACCTGGGGTGACTAAATTTCCGCACCCAGGTTAAAAGGGCTATGTATTTCTCAACTATCAGTCGAACAAATTAACACCCTACATGTGATGTTTGCTAGTGATTTAATTGCAACCTGCAGTGCAGTGTGTTTTCACACATTGTCAGATTGGCACAAGCATTACAATTATTAAATTTGATTATTTATTTTGTTAAATGTTACTTGTTTCATATTTGAGCTAATATTTATGTTATCTTATGGTGCTATGTTTGTTAATTATTCATAATAGATTTTTTTTTTCATTTTATTTTTCTGCAAAAGAAAAAATAATAAACGCAGTATGAAGAAAATTTTACGACTTGCACGTATAGTAGGTCGATGTATGTATACATGTATGTATAAGAAATGAATATCTTCACTGAGGTTTGAGCTTTGATAATTGATGTTGTCAGCTGACATTTAATGGATTTATATGATATTTAAAGTATAAAAGAATTATTTTATTTAATGATACATGTAACATTATTTCATTGATGGTAGGATAGGAAAAAAAACAACATACAATAATCTACTTTAACTGATCAGTGCTAAAAGAAGGCCTAATTATAGATAATAATGTTGATACATGTAAGTAAATCAATTTAAAACATGGTTAGGTCAAACCACCGATGACTAGAACAAATTGCCGTTCCCTCAGTCTGTTAGAGTCACCTAAGTTTGACTGTATCATACCTTCCACACTGATGTCTGAGATTTACAGGCAGCCACAAGTCACTTCCAATTCCATGCCTCACCAAACCTTCCTCCTCCATGTCATTTATAGCTTTCTGAGAGGTATCACTCTTATCTCAGACTGATTTATTCAAAGAGGATGCTGACTGTACATTTAAAAGCAGATTTCCGTAATAAATTAAGGAGTGACAATTAAAATGAAATTATAAGTATGTGTGCACTTCACTGTCAACTATCTGACTCTAATGTGGTTTTCATGTTGCACTTAACAGACTTGCAATATGTCTTCAAAATTTTAAGGTATTTTCTTTTAAATTTAACGAAAGGTATTTCATGCAGCTGTTAGTAAGGACGGAAAGATTTTCATTCTAGACCCTACTGGAACATATGTATCTATATATATATATGTCACAAAGAAGTCCCTTCTAATTCTTTTTATCTTACTTATGGTATTTACAGATTGGGTGGTCTGAGCTGGCCAAAAGTAGTAAATCTAAAATATATAAGACTCCTCATTTCATAAACATCTACTATCAGTTTTACAAAATGACTTGAAATTGAAGTCATGCTTTTTACAAAACTTTAATGGCCAAAAACAAGACAGCAATTAAAAAGGAAAACTTTTGTGGTGAGCAATCACTTATCATATGAGTCTGCATTAATTCCATTAGGTATCAGACCATCTTGTCGTAGGTAAATCTTTGAGGCCGGCATTTCATGAAAAAAGATTTTCCTCAACTTTAACATGCACTTTGTATCACAACAATTTAGAAATTCTGAAGAAAGCAAAGACCATGTTCTTTTGAAAATGCTGAGGAACAGCATGTTTGCGTTTTAAAAATTGCATTTCAGTAAATAGTGGGGAAGCAGACCTGCAATATTTTGAGTTGAGCAAAATCTCAAATTTACATGTTTTATGAAATGCAGGCCAGGGACTGTATTGAGATTCACAGTAAGTTCCAGACAGTTTAAAACTTACAAACACAGGTGAGATAAAACCGGCCCTGTTACCTGGATTGTCAGGATCTGCTTTAGGTATGACAACGTCTCTTGGTGGGGCGAACCTTGATGCTGCAGACAGGAAGGAGCCATGCTTCCTACTGGCCACCTCCGTCCTAGGCTTGGCTCGATCCATGTGAAGCTGACTCTGTTCATAAGACTTCTGCACATCGTACGATCCAGGTGGGGGAATTTCCTGCAATGTACAACAAAGGATCCATGGCTGTTAATAGGCAAAGTACCGATAATACTTTAAAATTATTTATCTTTTATAATTTTAGCTGAACTATCTAAATTGACAGGGACTGATTAGAGGATGCAGATGACATATCCTGATACTGGGCTGCATGATACCATACTCAGTCACATTATCCTGATACTGGGCTGCATTAAATACCATACTCAGTCACATTATCCTGATACTGGGCTGCATTAAATACCATACTCAGTCACATTATCCTGATACTGGGCTGCATTAAATACCATACTCAGTTACATCGTCCTGATACTGGGCTGCATTAAATACCATACTCAGTCACATTATCCTGATACTGGGCTGCATTAAATACCATACTCAGTTACATCGTCCTGATACTGGGCTGCATTAAATACCATACTCAGTTACATCGTCCTGATACTGGGCTGCATTAAATACCATACTCAGTCACATTATCCTGATACTGGGCTGCATTAAATACCATACTCAGTCACATTATCCTGATACTGGGCTGCATTAAATACCATACTCAGTCACATTATCCTGATACTGGGCTGCATTAAATACCATACTCAGTCACATTATCCTGATACTGGGCTGCATTAAATACCATACTCAGTTACATCGTCCTGATACTGGGCTGCATTAAATACCATACTCAGTCACATTATCCTGATACTGGGCTGCATTAAATACCATACTCAGTCACATTATCCTGATACTGGGCTGCATTAAATACCATACTCAGTCACATTATCCTGATACTGGGCTGCATTAAATACCATACTCAGTCACATTATCCTGATATTATGAAGTTCTCCTCGATTATTGTTTGAATGTTTCATATTATTTACAGAAAATTGAGCTTTGTCATCAAAATTCAAACATTAATTACAGTGCTATTAAGCTAACAACAAACTGTGGCAATTCTGCAAAGTGATCAATAACACTTTGTATTAATATTTTTCAAGTGACAAAGATCATAAATGATATATTAAATTAATGATTTGATTTATTGATATGCAAACAATTCTACCCTCTCTCATCCTTTTCTCTTTTGTGTCTGCTGCAATGTTTTCCCTACAACATGCCCATAACAGGATACATTTCCCAAACAACACATTATACTCTATACAACTTAATTCAAAGTTTCTGCTTTAACAATGTTTTATGGGCGTAGAGATTCTTTCAGTGATTACTTTTGATGTATTTATATATGTACTCTGATTTATACGAAAAATGATTTCTCAATTCTTACTGCAAAACCATTAGCGTCACTATTTAAAATGTTTTCCATGAAAAATTATACATTTGAACCTTTCAAACAAAAGAGCACAGAACGTCAGCCCTCGTAAAGATATCTATCAATGAAATTAATTTTATTCCAGATACATTTTACAACCATAGTATTTTTCTAAAGTGGAAATTTGAAGGGGAGGGGAAGAGTAACAAATGACTTTCAAGTGATTTACTGTCAAACAGATTCAGCGATTATGGCAAGAGTGTCTACTGATGATAAATACACACAATCAGATGTTATAGATGAGCACTGATGCAACATTATATGAACAATATGAGAAATGCTGCAAATCTCTCGCAGCACAACGCTTTAGCTGTTGATGAATAGGGTCGCGCTCCCAAACTTCCTCCTGATATGGATTCCAACTCCTGTTTTTGCCCCACGACAGGAAAACTTTGACAAGTTACACGCAAGCAAGTCTTTCAAAGAACTGATAAGGTAAACTAAGTGCTACAAGCAGCGGAATGTGTGAAACAGAGAGCAAAAAATGTTGGTGGACTGTTTTAATGATAATTGAAAAAACTATGATAACATTTGGTGCACAGGACCTGGTTGTAGATTAGACTATGAATGCTGGATTGATCATTGGTTGCCATGGGTCCTACCATATTCTTCTATTATGAGATCATCACCCTTTTTTAAATAATGCATGCAAATAGGTAAATGCATTTGCAAAAACATGCAGTATACATTATAAGATATCGGGTTTCCATTTTACAATGGATAATAATTATAGGTGGATGACTCAGGTACCATTTGATATATATCTGTAAGTACTGACACATGATTTTAGCAGGATGGTCTTGTACTGAAACATGGGGTTTATGACTGATCACAATTAATCAATCAAATAATCAACTGAGCAATAACATATATTTTACTTAAACAAATTATAATCAGACTCCTATTAAGTGAAGATACTTTGAGGGTGACATTTTCATGATTTTCAAATGAATGTGAGTTCATTTACAAAAAGAGTCAAAGAATATCATATTGAACAGTTTAATTGAAATAACAAACAATTTAAATCAATCTTTCTAAATTCATAAACTGAATGACACCAAGACACTATCTTTGAAAGTATTCACTGACTGTTTAGAACTACTCCATCAATACAGATATCCTTTTTTTCTGATAAAACTCCACTATTAGAGGGCAAAAGTCTCATTTAATTTTACTTCCTCAAAAACCCTATTACAGGAAATTATTCTTTCTCAAAGAGAACTGCCGTTTACATCTGACGATCCCCCCACTTAGGAGTATCAGGGAGAACATTAACATCGCTTAAACCTTATTCAAAATTGATCTCCAGTCTTGAACCACTAGGATTTAAACAGTGAGTTTTTGCAGATTTGTTTTTGTTTGCTTGTTACCCAAGATTAATGACTTCCATAGGCCGTAATCTTCAAATCTCTTCGCAGAATGTTAAATATATCATACAGCATTATTCCCGCTTCATACCCTGCACAATAATTCACGGAAATCTGATCAATTTTTTTTCGTCCAATTATGACCCTTTGCTAGATCATGCTTCGGATAAGGACAAGAGCTTGGAACTGGAGCCTCCAGTATTCTCTCTCCAGCCCTACGATTCTCCCTGTCAAATAAACCAGAGAGCTTCCTGTGGATTCTACATTTAATCACCAGGAAAAAGTAACTGTCCTGTTGTACAGATAGGCAATAAAAATATGGAGGGTTGGTATTGGCAGGATGGGGCTGGGAAGATTAGTTCCATACATCAGATTGGAACGTCCCAGTTAAGGTTTGGGGCCGACAGATTGCTTGTGATTGTATCATGATGATGGTGATGTATGTAACAAACAGTCCTGACTCATAACTGGATCTCAGACAGTCCGCTGTAACATCTCATACTGACACACTGTTTGTCAGAATGGTGAGTTTAACATCCCATTAACATTATTTCAGTGAATAGTAGATTTTGTTTGCTTGAAACCAAATGCACCCTGTTATCAAATAATTATCAGGCATTTGGCATGATACAAAATCCAGTCACAATATATATTTACAGTAGCAGACTAGTCAATGTCACAAGACATTTACAGAGGGCTGACCAGTCAATGTCACATATCCAACCAGTCCTATATATTTACAGTGAGCAACCAGTCCAAGTCACAATACATTTACAATGAGCGACCTGTCAATGTCACAGAATCCGACCAGTCCTATATATTTACAGTGAGCAATCCAGTCCAAGTCATAATACATTTACAATGAGTGACCTGTCCATGTCACAGTATCTGACCAGTCCTAATATATTTACAATGAGTGACCAGTCCATGTCACAATATCTGACCAGTCCTAATATATTTACAATGAGTGACCAGTCCATGTCACAGTATCCGACTAGTCCTAATATATTTACAATGAGTGACCAGTCCATGTCACAATATCTGACCAGTCTTAATATATTTACAATGAGTGACCAGTCCATGTCACAATATATTAACTGTGAGCCAACCAGTCCATGTCACAATATATTAACTGAGCCAACCAGTCCATGTCACAATATATTAACTGTGAGCCAACCAGTCCATGTCACAATATTTGCTGTGAGCTGACCAGTCCATGTCACAATATTTATTGTGAGCTGACCAGTCCATGTCACAATATTTACTGTGAGCCGACCAGTCCATGTCACAATTTATTAACTGTGAGCTGACCAGTCCATGTCACAATATTTACTGTGAGCCGACCAGTCCATGTCACAATTTATTAACTGTGAGCTGACCAGTCCACTGTCACAATATATTAACTGTGAGCCGACTAGTCCATGCTAAGTGACAAGGAAGGGAGTCATCTGTACCATTTCTCAGAAATCTTTATTGCTTATCTTGAGATTGAACATATTTATAACATCACACTCCGATCAACAGCTCTCATTTCATCTGTCCCTTTGGTGTCAAATTTTTCATAAATATCATATTATTACAACAATACTGTATTCTGCTGTTCTTCTTCTATTGTAATGGCTAGCAATCATTTTCTGATTATGATGGCCATATTTTAGACCTTATGGTCAAGGATTACCCATGTGTAGGTTCTTTTTTTTTTTGGCTGAAGAGACAGCATCAGAAGGGAGTCCAGGAGCAATACCTTTGTGCATAGACCCCTTTGGTTCTTTTACATGCCCTGTGTATAGCACCAATACACGAGAGACAAGTTCCTGAGTAGAACCAGTGTACTTAGTACTCTGGGTTCCCATAGCAAACTCATTTTGCCAAGTGCCAGGCAAGGATGGGTGCAAATTGGTTTGGTTACTGGAGGAAGTGCCCCAGCAGGGATTCGAACACCCCAGACCTCCCTAAACTACAAGTTATCATCTTGTTATCCCTAAAACTGATAATGGACAGTTCCAAAAAAGGTGCAGGCTAAGTCCATTTGAGAAATTCAGCAGGTTAATGGTTAAAGATGTAAAAGAAACCTAAAGAACAATGCAACAATCTGTCAGACTTAACAATGGGGAAAGGAAATGCTCATATGATTGTGAAGCTCAAAAGTTTATCTTCACTTGTGTCCACATTGGGAGCTGGAATACATCTTGAATTATCCACAGTGCTTAAATAATCTCTTGTTAGACTCAAAATCTGCAAAGATTCTGCTTTATATACCATTTCATGTATGGAGTTTGAATAAATTCTAAAGAGCCCAGGGCAAAGTTTTAGTTTAAGTGCAAAATGAACTCAATGCCAAATCATTACTCATGCTGTGTGATTGGTAGACAATTTGTCTCATGC
This sequence comes from Solen grandis, assembly GCA_021229015.1. Taxonomy (NCBI): domain Eukaryota; kingdom Metazoa; phylum Mollusca; class Bivalvia; order Adapedonta; family Solenidae; genus Solen; species Solen grandis. Next base: position 70,359,755 of record CM037782.1, read on the forward strand.
CCATATGTAATAGAATATTCCCTAGCAAACAATTAAATAAAACAAGATCTAACATATTTCCTGGACCTTGTTTATCTCCCAACTGAATATCTTTCCAAGGAGAAATGTTTCGCTAAAATTTGAAACAAATGACAAGTTTGCTGGACCATTAACATTCACCATTTCTCTTTAAAGCCCTGTGCTTCACTCTTCCTTTATTAACTTTAATAAGCTCTCAACTTGTCACGCGGGTACATAAAACATTATTAGGTCTTTTTCCATCTAGTTTGAAATAACATCAAGAAATTGTCTTCAATCGCAGACATCATACGCAGATCGCAGAGGACATGTCTTGAGTTGCAGACTTCAATAGTACCCTATCATTCACTACGTTCATCAGAAAGTATAATGTAATATTCATTCCATGAAAACCCTCACAAATGCAATTTACAGTTTACAAAAAAATCTTTGGTGCTATGTCTTGAAATATAATTACATGTATACTGAAGAAAAAAAACTAGTTCTCAAACATTCCATGTATATGTGAAAATTTGGAATTTTTATATCAGATTCACAAGTGCAGAGAAAAAAAACTGAACAAAAAAATCAAGAAAAATATTTTCTTTCTCTGAAATTTCACCAGAGAAAAATGTCTGCCAAATAATGTTTTGAGCATTTATCCTTGCATGCCTTATCATGCCCTATCCGCAGACATCAATATTTTACATTACATAATAATCAAAGGTATTTTCCTCGCCACATTCTCTGTATCGTACCGCACACGGTTTCGGTATCGATTGACGACATGCTCCTAATGTCATGAGCACATGCCTAATTACGAATGGGGCCCGGGCAACAAACATGACTGTGAGAGCAGGAACCTGCCACTAACACCCTGCCATGCAGATAGGGTTACTTGTGGCATTCTCCTACAAACAACTCCATTCACTAATTGTCAAAAACAATACGGAGCCTTCAATCTGTCTTCTTTCTGATGCTGAGAATGAAATATTCATCTACTTTACATTTTTATAATAATATCGTCTACAGCAAGTATCAAAGCACCAGAGGAACTTCGGAAACATTTCCAAGCCTGTCCAGGTCTTTTGACAGGTCATGGTACCATCTCGGAAACTAGTGATTCTGTCACTTATTTTTCACCAATGTCCTTCTTAGTTGAACCAGTTATGTTGATGATATATTGTCTGAAACATTCTGTCAGCCATTGCAACTGATGGACTGAAAACTGTTGAGAAGAGTGGACAATCCTGTTCTCTGTTTTACTGATTGATACTTTAAAATTTGGTACCAAACATTTACAGCGGGTGAACTTGTAGAACCTGATCAGATTGAGAACAGCTTTCAGGTTATATATGGTTTTACAGTGTCCTCAGATGGAACAAAACTGCATGGCAAAGTTATAAAGGGTTGATATTTAAAACCATGTTTCAGTGTACTACTGCTTAAACTCTATTTTTAGTATAAAACAGATAAAGGTACATTTGAATTTTTTAAATATTGCCTTCATCCTCAGAAATTCAATAACACAGGCTTAATTAGTCCTTATTTTGCTGTTGTTTAGTTTGATTCCTGCAAAAACACACACACATAAAAAACAAGAACTAAAATCTTTTGTTTTCATTTCTCCTGATCAATTTCTATATCTACTGCCAATTTTCCGTAAGAAACGAGCAGAGCTTATTTATTACAGGCTACTGCTTCCAATTACGGCAGTAAAACGACAAACTTGCAGGTAATGTAGGCAATAGCATCAATTGATAATGGCATAAATAATTGATATTAAAGATAGTGAGTCAAAATAGAGATTCCCTTGACTTTTAATGTTTGGCAGCCCACCAAGTTTGATAAAAATCCATTCATAATTTACATCTATCAGCAGGTACCTGTCAAGATTTCCTAATTGATATGTGCAGTTTTCTTAGATCATCAACTAAACCTGGGTGTATCTGTTGAAAAAAATCATCTGACATAAAATATTAAAGGAAACCTTATGCCAACTGTTTGGTCTTGAAATTGGTGCGTAACCAGCTCCTAAGTCTTTCTAATTTTGCATAACTTGGTGATATGCATTCCAGGATTTGCTTGTTTTACCATGGGAACAAGTAAAGCAATGCAAAAGGGAGGTATTATTGTTCTGATATATTATTATAAGAGGCTTAAAGAGGCAGATCAAAGGAAAATAAACATACTCCTCAACAATTATATCTTTCCAAACCTAAACAAGAGCTATAACTAATGTTGATTAGTACTCCTGGGCAACACCATTATGTTCATAGAACATGCAAGAAATTGCCAAACAGTCAAAAAATATTTTCTATTTCTACAAAAAATGACCTTGACCTTCAAAAATGTTATTGTTACATTCTGAATTGTATGGTGAAGGCATGCAGTGTACTGTGACATGGTTAATTTCTGTAGAGCTTCATGCCACGCAACAACAAGAGGTTCATAAAATTGAAAAAAAAAAGAAAAAAAAAAGTAAGACTATTGCCAAGCAATAAAAATTCCCTAATGGAAAAATGGAAAGGGACTTGTCAGACTAAATAGAACAAAAATTCAAATACTAACAATAAGTTTGCTATTTGTTTTTAATGATAGATGAAGGTGATTTTCATGTGGACAGTAATCATGTGGCCATCAGAATAGTACACAGTTGGTATGTTGGCTACATGTGTAGTTAGTGAAGGCAATATCCAGGACAGGTCCAAGTTTATGAGTTGGCTGCTCAACTGTGTGAAGTCAGTTGGGTAAAACAGTTGTGCAAAATAGGGGCATACATTTTTCAGTACAAAGAACAGACTTATAAATGCAGCTTGCTGTGTGATCTGTAAGACTTGACTGGAGTTGTAGACAGACAGACAGAAAGATGATAAACCGGTAAGGGACTACATAAAAAATAAATATCTCGGAATAGCTTCATACCAGATGTACAGGTTTTAATGTTAAACATATTGAGGGTGCTACAGTCAAGTGGCAGTGTAAACAACTGAGGATCTGAAGGTTGTGGGATCAAACTCCATTGGGGCAAGAATTTTTCAAGACTAGTACTGATTCAGCCAAAGATCCATTGAGAGGGCATAGTTTCTTACTATGCCGTGCAATTGACTTTGATAATAATTTTACATTGATAAAACTGCGGTCGCTTTCCCTCTTACTGTAGAAAACAAAAGGCATTGTGTATGCCAATCAGAACATAGCTCCGCCCCTTGGCTTCACCTGGTTATTGATTTTCGCTCTGTTCTCAGTTAACTTTCATGATGAAAGTGTCGGCCAAGACAGACTTTAAAAGATATATATATAAACAATTGTTCGATCATATTTACACTATTGAGAGGTTATTCAGTTTTAAGTCTAGGAGAACCTGGGTTGAAAAGAAATACCATAGTTGTGTTACATTATTATCCCTATAAAGGGTGTCAGCGGTGTGTTTTGGAAAGGTTTTGAAATGACATTTGAGGATTTTATATAACTCCTACATGTAGAAGCACCGCAATTAAAATGGCTACATGTTGTTAAAGTGACATGTTCGTAGACCATGATGACGAGGACAAATATCACACTCCATTTGACAGTAACTTCAGCTAACACCATACTGCTTTTGCTGTGTTTAATAAATTCAAGACACAAAATCACTCTTGCTACCCACCCACCCTGAGTTTGAAACTACATTGTTGTTTAATTAAACTCATTCATTATTTCCCTGCAAAGCGTGATGAAACAGATTACAGAATGTGACATGTACCTGCAGTCAATTCATAGTTCCACGAGTTGTAAAACTGCGCACTTGATTCTTCTCGCTAAGGAGGCGTGGTTTATATTCATCAACCGAAATGACGTTCTTTCTGACAGGCAATAAGGCTGAATAGAATATTGGTCTTTTGTTGAATTGTAAAGAGGATAAAGTCAAAGTCAATCGCATGGCGTAGTATCAAATGTAAAACAACTCAACAATATTATTTAAGGTTAAATTATCTGTTCAAACATTTCTCAATCTTCATTATAAAGATTAATACTCCTGAAGTACTGATAATGATATCCTTTTTGTCACATGTTGTTCAACAATGAAATAGGTTACTAAGTTAAAAATTCTATGCTATTAGGCTTAAAAATCTATTTGGCAGGACACATTTTCCATTCCTGAAAGATTATTTAAAATTGCTCTAAAAATGATGAACCATCTGCATCACTTAAACTGTTTCTGATGATTAGAAAAACATTTATCTGAGTTAGCCATCCCATCTCTTGGAATTTAACAAGAAACTGAGCAATAAACTGATGACATTCTAGGAATTACTCTTAACACAAAATGCACATCAATGAAAAAGCTCATCCAGGGCACAGTCAATTGAAAATATCAGAGCGTTAAACACAATGATGGCGATATTTTTTTATTACAATGTGGTATACTTAGCTTGAGGGACATAAAAACAAAATCTTTATCCTGAGACATTTTGATTGTCTGATGCATGTTTCGGATCAAGAGAAAAACAAAGGAAAGCGATGAAGTATGACATTTAATGACCCTGTTTGCATTAGCCCAAATATCATTCCTGCAGGAGACAATGACGTTGTTAGCATGTTGTTAGGACCACCAAAACAAGAAGCCAAGTTTATGAGGACTATATTGCTGATGTATTGTACGATTTCACAGAGGAGGCAATAAACGTGGAGGTACAATCAGCGTTAACTTGTCACTAACAATCGGAGTTATGGCATTGAGGGTAATACTACTGGGCTTAATGCAGCGACACACTATGCCCGTGCTTGGTTGCAAGTCCCTTTTTGCAATACACAATGCATGTGTCACTCTGTAAGAGTATCCAAATCTGAACTGCATTGTAAAAACAGGAGACTAGAAATATACCCCCATAAATACAAGCCAAAGTTGGGATTAGTCGCTCATCTATTAATGGCTGCCATCTACAAGATTTATTGTCCAATCTGCTTAATACCCCTGCCAAAACACTGTGCCTCGAACATTCTGTATCAGCCTTGTATCCATTACAATATGAATTCATAAAATCTAAATAAAGAAATAACATATTTTAAGATGAAAATCTATTGCCTAATTACTATTTGGCACTGGAGGAATTCTCATTTGAAACAAATCCTTAATTTCATCAAATATTCATTTTTAAGAATTCATTTTTTCTCAGCAATTTCTTGAAGGAGATTATGATTAAAAATTTTGAACCAATTGTAAATGATCTCTGAAACAAGAAAATAATTGTTTCTAGGAAAATGGCGTCTCAAGAATCCTCAAACACTGGTTGCTATAGGAGAGGGAAGGAAGAAACAAATGGTCCAAATGGTGTAAACAAACAAGGAAAAACATTGATTATTCAAGGGCTTTCATCTGTCTCCTGCTCAGAAATCCATTGCTCCTAACAAGATTTTAAATGCAAAATTAAAACAAAATTGAAATCAATAGGCATCAGAATAAGAGATTTGGCGGGATTCCCGAGTAGAAAACCAAGGATTAATGTTTGGAAGTAAGCGCTTATGTGGGCACATTGTGCAGTTTGCAGCATACTGATAGCTCTTTGCACATTTTTTTTCTCATACTCTAAAAAAGAAATGCTGGATAAAGGATATATGACACTGACCTTGAAATAAGGTCAGAAACTATGTATTAAATATACCTATTGCAGAATATTTACAACAAACATACAAATTTATCACATGTCAATCTAAAAATCCTTAGAAAGTGTACAGCGCAGAGTTTGTAAGAATTTGGCAACAGATCAGAGAGAAAATGAAATTAATACAATAACAAAAAAAAAAAAAAGAACAGAAGCATAATTTCAAAACAAGAGCACCACATGCGGATGCCATGGCTAGTCTGTAAGTTTGTTGTTGTTTTTTTAAAGGGGAAGTTAAATTAGGAGTTATGGCCCTTGATGAGAATGTAGCCCTTGTGATAGTGAACAAGTATATGATGTTTGACAGACTGTTTAATAGTTTAGAAGTTTACCACAACGTCAACGACAATGACAACGACACTGGAGTAATAACAATATCATAACTTTTTCTTTGAAAACAAACAAGCTAAAAATCATTGTTGAATTCCTAAAATACTTCTATTTCTTATTTTCCTGAGTGTAATCAAAGACTTATTAAACAAAGATTGGCAAATAATAAAGCATGCAACATATTGTCAATTTCTCGCAAAGTAATGTTTTTAAATATTGAAGATATGTGAAAATAATTTATATCTTACAACAGATAACTGTTACATTATATTATCAACAATATGATGTAAAATAGGTACATGTATGTTGTATAATACCTGCATGAAAAGAACTATGTCAAATTTTGTTGTTCTTCTGCTACACTGGTTGAATTTAAATCATAATTAAAAAGAATTTTTAAAATTAATCAAACTGAAAAAAAAAACTTGCATTAGAGAAATTATTATTTTACAATATGGTTACATTTATTTTCCTATGTGGTTTGTCTATACTTTTTTTAATGTTTGCAAAATTCAATGATCTGCGATGTGCCTAAACAATCTTCTACAGGGGTTTTCTATCTCTGTTTACCGGGTAATAGGTCTGTGGTGTAACCTAGACAATGAGATTTGCCTGTATTTGGAAATTGTCCCACTTTTATCAAAGACTTCATTTCCGCAAGTATAGCCAAAATTAATGTTTTTATAATTAGAGGTGCATTTTACAGCTAATCTTCAAATCTCCAAATAAATGTTAGATGTGCAATGCCAAAGGGTCTGATATGCTTGATAAATCATCACTGCGAAACCCATGCCCTTAGGGGACTGTAAAACCTTGGCTGATTAGGTCTTTTCTTAACAAACAATTTTCACTACAATAGTGAAAAGGTTATTGTTATCTTCAATTACATCTTGTATTCAAACAAAGAAATTTAATGGAAAATTTTTTAAACAGCCTCAAACACATTGAATTGCATGAGGGGTAAGCCCACCCATTATTTCAAATTAATGGATTAAGTAAATTTATGTACAGTGGTTATCTATGCCATTATACATCTAAACCCTATAAATCATTCCAAACTTTGATCTCAAAATGGCTACAGAGTATGAAATTTGATAAAGGCATAATAATGGTGATGAATAAGAAATCCATTTAATATAATGGAGTTGTTACAGACCAGGTGAAAGAGAAACTCATTTGGACAACTTCAGAGTTTATCCATGTTTTCTCTGATCTCAACTTAATGTGAGGAGAAACTGTAAATATTTACCCAGGACTCCCAGCCAGGATATATGGCCTGCTTTTTCAGGATGGCTCAAGGCTGACCACATGGCCTCTCAGTGGGGGGTCAGGGGTGGCTGGACATCGAGCTTTGCTCTTAAATGACCACTAAAGCTTGTCCTGATTGGCTAGATAGGGTAGCAGATGTGAGCACTTATGCATGACACAATTCATTTATTTGGTACCAGAGGTCTGTACACTTACAGATACATGCACCCTTAGGAATTGGTTCCCGTCTTGTATAAACAAGCTTAAATGGGCCAACAGAGCTACAAATGCTCTGCATTGGATTGTGAAACAGGTTCTCATAATTCATGTTACCCTCTTTCTCAAACAGTCTCATTATGATGCACTGGCAAACAGAGTATTGGCAGCGATCAGATGGGGTTCAAACACACAACTTCATGTACATTATGACTGGCTATAATGCCTTAATGCTGCTTTCTATCTCTCATCAATGCATTTGAGATAAGAAGCCAGTACTTCCAGTGTGATGTGGTAATACAATGGACCAACAAAGTGTAAATAAAGGGCCAATCGAAGATAAGTCTACTCCAGCAATATTCATGACATGATGAATATCAATATACAGAACTTAAAATGGTATATGAAACAATGCTTTTTTTCTGTGCTATACAGTCAGTAAGTAGAAATTGAGCCATCATGAATCCTGAAAAGAACTCTCTGATCTTTTTTCCAAGGCATCATAAACCGGACAAAAATTGTGGCATTTGGAAACTCTAACCAAACCAAAAAAAAAAAGAATAACAACAATATTTCAGCTGTATGTCTTCATCAGGTTACAAAGTTGTGTTACATGATGCAACATAACATCATTTGGCAGTCTCAGAAAACATTCTATAGCTTTTTCTTTTTTTTGCCTAAATAGGCACAAACAAAAAAAGGTCTGACATGAAGCAGATGCAGGTACTTCATGACAATATCATTGTACTAGGACCATCCTTCTTATTTAAGTAAGATGTATCACCATGTGCTGTCCTGAAGTTGATTCCCTGACTTGCCTAACCATACATGAGGCAAAACAGTTTGGCACCTGGTTTGACATTTGTGGTAAGAAGCAAACATTTTGAATCTAAATCAGCAAGAATGTTACTGACATTTCTTTTGTTCATTTAGAGGTTTTAAGCAGTTTTTGCTCAATTCACTTAGCTTCTTAATTGACTATGGGTTATTTAATTAGCAATCATTAATTAGCTATTTCATTGACAGCACAGATCATTTGACCAGTAAACAGTAACATATAGTTGTTTGGATTTTGAAAGTCAGCTTTTGCTTTTGTAATATCAATGAAGTGTATTCAAAATATATATACTGATATATCATATATATACCATGACTGTCATGGTTTCACTGATCAGCAAGTTGCTAATTAATATTCAGTGGAAAATGGCCACACAGTATACACAGTGTTAACGGAATATATACCGTGGGTTCCAACAATATATTTTCAGGTGTTATGTTGAATTTAATTGAAGAAAATTATTGAATATAAGTATATTAAATTAAAATTTTACACAAGAAAATAAAAATCTGTTAATTATTTTTTTGAAATACAGAAACTAATTCAAGATAGACATAACTGAATATTCTATATAAATAGAATGGAAACTAACATATGGGAATAAATTTGTAATTATGTTCCAGCAATTATTCCTCACATCTCACATATTAACAAAACCAAATCAGATATTACTTTCTAAATGTGAATTTGCTGAAGTAAGAACGAAAACAAATGATATTGGTGTCAATTTCATCTTGATTCAGAGAAAGCAGTTCAGCATGGGTAAGCTCGCACCAATATATCCGCTGATGTTATCGTAGAGATTTATGTGCAGAATGACCAGTATGGACACTCGGGATATTGGACATGAAACTCTGTCTATCTCCCTACAGTTATAAATGCCAGTATTAATGCATTTGGCGAAGATAATAAGGTTTATTGCACATTTAATGCTAGTTTTACAGTGGATGGAGAGGCAAGAAATACATCTAAGACAATTGTTAATGGGCAGCCAATCATAGGAAAGTTTAAGAAGGATCTCCTTAAGTTATTATGGGCACTGATAAAGCCTATGGTCAGAGACTTGGAATGGCTCTGCCGATCTCCAGAGAGCCTCTGACAGCCAGTTTAATAAGCAAGGCTGGACATTTTATCATGGCCCAGTACTTAATTTTTTATGGGCTGGCCTGTCACAATAATTTTATGAAAGGTATAAATCCCACCAAGTTTAATGATCCACAGATTTGCTAGATTTAACTCAGCTATATCACTAATGACTTGATACATGAATTACTCCTTCAGGACTGGGAAAGAAAAAAATTCTTCTACAATTGCTTATCTCATGCTTTCCTTAAAAATGTTTTTTTTTTTTTACATAATATTATATAGTTAACACAAACTGGTGTCACATTGTTAAATATCATTTAAGATAAGATAAACATTGCCCTTGTACCCCTGTACAGGAGATGATCAATAAACAGTGGTAAAACCTGGTTTGAACACCCCTCTTGGTGATGGTAATTCTCTATTTCATGTAATGTCCTATCACCTGTGGGATTTTGTTTTAGTCCATTTTATCTCTACTTGCACGGTCTTCTGGGGTAAGTTCATATCAAATATATGTTGGATTTCGTATAGGACCTTTTTATGTTTTCTTATGTGTAATGTAACACTGTTATAAGAGACTTCATCAAAAAAAAGAAAAAGTTTTTTTCTAGCATTTTTACAGCTTCTAAACATATAATTGTTGATTCAAATATATACTGTCTACCAAGAGTTTATAAAGAGCGAAAAACTGGAATTATATCCGTCTTGCTCACAATGATGTTGAACATCAGACACCATGATGGGAGTATTATATAATTCACGGACTATTTTCAAATATTTACCAATATCTGAACACAGACTTTGCCCAGCCGTGTTGCCACTTAACCCTTTAATGTATGGCAAAAGACGAATGTCGACTAGACCTACAAAAACACAAAGCTTAAGATAACTAGATTCAACCATACCATCACGAAGCACTTATTTCTTCCCACAACTCTTTGGGCAATGCAGGTGTCTAATTTAAAGCCATCAAAATATCCGACCTGAGGTTAGGGACAGGCAAAACAGCTACCCCCAGTGCCAAGAGGGTTTAACAAGAGAAACAATTCCAGATCTCCAAGACATTATATATACCCTCAAACATTTTCAGTTTCAAAAGCCTGTTGTTTAAGTACTTAATTTGATCAACAGTTATATTTATAGGCTGATAATGCGCATCCCCTATACAACATCTTTAAAGTGGATTACATTGTGTTTCATCCTGAGCTATTTGAACTGAAAACAAACCCTGCAGCAGATGGAAAAAATATGTTTGCAGAATAACAATCACTGAGAAATCTGATTACAAAATAACATCAACAAATCTGGCTTGACGGATCTTCACACTCAAGCATCAGCTGAGCAGGACTTCAATCTCCATCATCCGGGTGCTGCTGTTTCCCAACTCTAAACTGACTGAACCATAACCCTTCACCCAATGAATATGTTTGTCTTGATGAATATAAATTTACTGAACATTTATCAGTATAATTATGATACAATGGACTTTTCTTTGCTGTACAGACTGTGTAGAATCTGAGCTACATATTGTATCAGCAAAATAAAACACCCCATAGGAGGAAAAAAAATCTCAATCAGGGTTAAATCTCACCTCCTAAGCTACTGCAGAGTTACAAGAGGCATATAAAAAAGTTTTTGAGAGCTCTAATACTGTCATAAAGGTGAACAGTACCAAGTGTAAATACGCCTGACCAGGAAAAAACCTGATTTGGATCTGTTTTTTCAAAATAAGATATCAATTAAGTCCATCAATGTTGTTGTTATATCATGTTTAAGCCTTTCCCTCATAGAGGACACCATGAAAAGACCTATGTGAACAGCATAAAACCAGATCAGCCTGCGAGTAACTCGCAGGCTGATCATGTTTTATGCTGTTCGCTGCTCCTCAGTGGTCTGGAAATGAGTATTTTGTAATTAAATTTGGTAAGGTTTAACTGTGGTTTTCTGCAGATCAGGCTTAATGCGATACCTATTGAGGGCGTCAAAATGAGTATATATAAAGGAAAGGGTTAATTAGGGTCCGCCCGCTCAGATACTCTGCTTTGTGCCAAGACCCCTATTCTTGCAATGTTAATTTTAGACCGCCTGTCGAGTGAAGATCACAATATACTGATCTTGCAGTGGCGCAACAATGGTGAACATTTCTGTAATAGAAACTCAAAACTCTCTATGGAAGTATTACATTTCTGAAAATATGATTCTGTGCATACACCTATTCATCACATTGTGTTCAGAAAACACATCTACTGAGTTCCCTTCAATAGAGAAATGTCTGACCAATCTCTCAAGTGAAAAAAACAGTTAAGTTCAAGACTTAAGTCTCCAGGATAATATAGCAGCAATTCTTGGCAGGAGCCCGGATTGTTAGCATCTATTAACTTTCAAGATATTCACAAAGCAAGTAGGTTTCGTAATGCAAACAGTCACACAAATCATGCTTTGATACCATCTATGTTTGCCGCTTTAACATCACGAAAGTTATGATGATCTCGAATATGCAATGAAGCAAGTAGCCCTGAATCCTTATGCCCGTGAAACTTTGCATCATTAATAGGCGAAAAATGATCAAAAACAGGGCATGTAGACAGCCGTTCGCCGTATTTCAAGTTTTATCATCCATTTAAGACGGTTGGATTAAGTCGCTGATCTTGTTGAATGCATAATTGCTGTGTACTGGTTTAACATGTAATCTTGCCTTAAGTATCCATCATCATCTTCATTTTATGTTATTAAAGATTTCAGACTGAAAAACTTAAAAAGCTTTGAACTTGTTGGCTGTGATCTATACGTCAATAAATATGATTCACTCCAAGCCTCCGAAAAAACCTAACATGAAGCTGAATTTACATTTCTGTTTAAACTAAGCATCAGCTGTATGCTTTTGACATTTATAATCTACTATGCATTACAAATGTCAACTTACTTTGTAAAACCTCATCTGAGATCCATAGATTGATGTAATCAAAGGGAAGCAACTCGTACTTGCTCAACATCCCTTTGATAGCAGCTTGAAAACATGCTTTGCAGGTAGTGTGCTTGTATCAGAGAGGGAGAGTAGGAGATTTGTGAGAAAAAAAAAAGACTCCCAAATCACATGCTTTTAATTCTTTCGGAAATGATGATATAAAGAAATAATGGGAATAATATCTAACTGCTTCGGAAATGCTCAGCATGGTCTAATTGACAAATATCAATATCAGATAATTTAATAATAAAACACAAGCATTTGCCTTTCATGTGCGATACAAGTAATGGCCAATAAAAGATGCTTTAAAGAGGTAAAAGCTGTTTAATCTGCACCATGGTTGTTGTTTTTTTTTTCCACATGTATAGGAACTGCAATAATGAAAAAAAAGAGTGGAACATAGAAAGAACAATTGTGTATGAGAGGAATAAACAGCCAAGGCCTTCCCAGCAGGACTACTTGATTAATTGAAACTATCAAACTTAGGCAAAACAATCTGATAACTGGGCCGGTAACAAGCCACAAGTATACCGCACCAATACTCAAGTTGTGAGTACTGGCCACTGGTGTATGTCAAGAAAAAGACAATAGGAACAAAGGAACATTGAACCCATGGAGACCTAGGGTCGACACTAGACTGGCCTGATTTGGGGGCAGGATCATGCTGCAGTCATCTATCAATGTCTTCATGGCATACTTCACACACTTAAACACTTGTAAATAAAATCATCCGAGTCCTCTCCAAAGTCCCAGATTATGAATGTTTATCATGAAAACATTCATGTAGAAACATGATAAGGGCCGGAGGAAACAGTTACCCCGCTGATAAGGGACCCCAGGGCTGCAGGCTGATGAATGAAGCTCATTACCAGGGCATCAGGCTCATTTGTAGGCCCAGATTAGCTTGACGTTATCAATGATTATAGCTGGTCAAAAAACATGCACACAAAAAACAGTAACACGTTAAAATCTGATCATTTCAATGGTCACAAACTGTTAAATACCATTTGGTTAGGACATTGGGCAAATGCCTGGGAGTTTCTAGATAAATGTGAATGAAGACCATGATGGAATATTTGAAATTTCATTTACTGAATGAAACTGAACATCTTGAAAATTGTTTACATATTTTTATGACATCTTGTTTTTATCATTGCTTGTGTTCAAGGGTTATCGAAACATTAAGCAAAATATCAGATTAAACTTTTTCATGTATTTGAACTTTTCATAAAATTTAAGATATTCATCTGGTATCTAAAGCTGGTTTCTGTAATATAAAATTATGTGAAAATTCAAGTTTCTAGGGAAACCATTATAAAATTCATTGTGAATTTTACTGCTTATCATCTTAAAATCATGAATATATAAGGAACATAGATTACAATCATATAATCACAAATACAAACGGGAAATGGACAAATATGCAGCCAGAAAAAATCCAGATCAGCCACAACAAAATTCAGCTCTGGGACTTTAATAATGTTGATTTCCTATTTGAACATTGGTGATGGAAAATTGCTTTCAGTTTGATCTAAGTATTTTAAGGTAAAACAGGGTGATACAGTGAGCATCAAATTAATAGAGAGTTAATAGACTAAGTAATGTACAGCCTATATTTTCAGGCCTGCATTTTACAATATATCTCAACAACTAAAGAAATCTCAAACTATTTTATTGTTTCCACACACACATTTTATACTCCGCCTATATAAGTTGATCTTTAAATTTTTGAGTTGAGAAAAATCTGAAGTTCATATGTTTCATGAATGCATGCCTGTAGCCCTGCAGCTTTAAAATGCTTAACCTACTGTTACAAAAAAAATAATTCTCTTTATAATTGGACTCTTGGTGACCACACTTAACCCTTTCCCTCATATATACTCATTTTGACGCCCTCAATAGGTACCACATAAAGCCTGATCTGCAGAAAACCACAGTTAAACCTTACCAAATTTAATTACAAAATCCTCATTTCCAGACCACTGAGGAGCAGCGAACAGCATAAAACCTGATAACTCGCAGGCTGATCTGGTTTTATGCTGTTCGCATAGGTCTTTTCATGGTGTCCTCTATGAGGGAAAGGGTTAAACAGGTCAATTATTGTCCTCTACTCTTAAAGAAAGAAATGGCAATTAATTTTTATAAACACAATTGCCAGGATAGATGCTGCCCTCTCTCTAAAAATTGAAGCATTCTAATTGCCTTTAGAGAAAAGGAATTTCAAATTTATAGATTTTGTTAATAAAGTGTTTATTATGAATGAGCTGTGGCAAAAAGTGTGCCATTACAGTAAGAAAGTGCACTCACATTTCTTTATTGTCACATTAGCTTCTTGAATGAACTATTCCACAACAGTATTACTGTTTATTTAAGGGCTGGGCCGATGGATCGGACTATCGATTAATTGCAATGGTAAAGAGGACGATAGTACTGCATCGATAGTGGTTTCTGACCATCGATAATATCGCTGATAGTGTTCCTGACTATCGATAGTTCAGTAATATATATACCTGACCACAAAGTCTATCTGTTAAGCAAAAGAAAAAAACCAACAAACATTCCCTAACGTTGCAGTTAAAAGAGTAATTCATATCGTGTCGGTTTTTAGGATTTGTTGCCAGTCTAATGTACATGTAAGGGATGGATATGGCTAAATCACTGAAGAATGACGATAAAACTGACTCATAATTATAGCTTTTGAGTTCGAACAACAAATCAAAACAATCTCAATTTACAAGTCAATAACGTTTTCTTGAACTGTCTATAAAGTATAACACATTTTATTTTCGTATGTTTATATAACATGATTAACATTATAGCTGAAAATAAACATTACGTTTATCGCTGACGTGAACATGCTATGGTTCTGGAATTATACCGTACCTGAAATAAACATCATGGTGACTCGCTCGCGTGACATTCAATAGTATCGCATATAGTATTTGGGGTCAATGGTCAGCCCTTCTGTTTATTAGAATGCTTATTACATTATTAGGGAATGCATGGCGATAGAATTTTTATGGCATTGATAAAATGAAAATTTGAAACAAGAGCTGTACATACAGTAAGACAGCACGCTCGACGACTCTTCCACTAATTAGCATAGGCTATGTTAGTCCAAAAAGGGCCATAATTTGCATTATTTTTGGTGATGAGTTACCTAAAATGTTTGTTGAATGCCCATGAGGACCTTAATGAAGAATTTAATCAATAAGCATAGATAGTTTCAAAAATATATGCATCCTTGTATATTGCATGTGCAAAACTTTAACCAATTAAATTTATTTGCAAGCACTCCACTGAAACTTCTAAGTTCATAAGGGGCCATTATTTAAATTGGATTCAGTCAAGAGTTATCTAACTTGATGGTCCGATGCCCCTGAACACCTTTGTGAAGTTTCAAATCAATCCATGACTGATTGGTAAAATATATGTGTGATAGTAAGATGCATGCAAAACCTTAACCAAAATCTCTAAATCTAAAAAGGGCCATAATTTGCATTAAATTTAGTCAAGAGTTATCTAAAATGTTTCTTTACTGCCTATGTAAACCTTATTGAAGTAATAAATCATAAGTACATCAGTTACAAAGATACATGCATCCTAATAATATAATGCATGCAAGACTTTAACCAAATTTAATTGCATGCAAAAACTTTACCAAGATTTCTAAGTTCAAACAGGGCCATTTTTTACAATGAATTCAGTCATGAGTTATCTAACTTGGCAGTCTGATGCCCCTGAACACCTTTGTGAAGTTTCAAGTCAATCCCATGACTGATTTCTGAAATATAAACATGCAAAACCTTAACCAAAATTTCTTAGTCCAAAAAAGGGCCATATTTTGTATTAGATTTAATCAAAAGTTTTGTTTGTTTAATGCCCTGCCCCTGAAGATCATAGTAATTAATACTAAATCAAGAAGCATAGCTATTTACTATAATTTATGCATGATAACAACTTGCATACAAAACCTCACCCAAGGCCTATGACGCCGAATCCACTGCCAACACCAATGCCAGGGGGAGTAGAATAGCTTGACATACTCTGTTTAAGCTAAAAATCACCCAAGCACATAACGTATACCATATCTGGAGTTGAGAAACTGCATGGGCCATCTCTATTTTTAAAGATGGAACATCCCATGAAAAGAAGCTGCTTTGTAATGATGCAAACTTGTAACATGCAAATATTTACAGTTGTAATTAGCCAAAGCTCTTTATTGAGAGGTGAGTTTAAAAACTTAAACTTATCCCTTTTAAAAGTTCCTTTGTTCCTGAGAATGTCATGAAAATCCCCCCCCCCCCACACACACACAAATAAAGCAAAAAAAAGAAAAGAAAAGACATGCAGATATCAAACACACAGCCTTTGGATCTGAAGTCAACAAATTCTACCAGTGAATTGCAGCACTTCTTTTTATTTATTTGGAGTGAGTGGGTGGTTATTTTATATTTTATCCTCAAAGCTCATGAAATTCAAAATGTCCCAGCATGCAGCATGTTCAAATGGAAAAATATGCTATAGCAGAAATAAATATGCATCATTTTCATCCTGCAACAGCAAAAATGACATAATGTGAGAAAGATTAGTACAAAAGCATATCCTTTTTCTTTAATCTCAATTTCTTGGATATCACATTTTTCCTCATTAGCATTGTGTCAAAAGACAAAGGAAAATCAAACAAAAGAAGCTTAACAGAATATGATGTAGCGAATGTCTACAAAAACAGACAGTATACTTACAGCAATTTCATAGCGATATTGTATATTTTGATTTATTGGAAAAACCCTTTGGTGAGAAAATGAATACAAATTCGAGAATCTTTGAAAGAGTTGATTATACTTTCTAGTATAAGATCCTTTCTGTTCACAGCTTCAAGTAAAACTTCAGACAGTCTCAAGCTTTTTTTTTTTTTTTTTTTTTTTCCATTTCAAAATATATGAGGAGAAAACCTATTCTTTGTAAACATTGGTTAGCTATAGATACCCACAGTTTAGAGCATTAGATTAGATTGGTTCCATGTTCTGTATGAGTCCACTAATCACCATCTATGATATAATAGTCTAGCCTATGGTGATAGCCTGTAATTGTACAATAAGGCTACAGTGGCAAGTATATCATCTCCAGACATTGTGTTTATATATCTGAATCATCTGGAGCCAACAGAAAATATGAAATATGTTTTGCAAGGATTTTTTTTCTTTTGATCCCCCATTTCTCTACATGAGACATATATAGTTCAGTCAATGTGTGGTATGATATACCGTGCCTAGTCCTATTCCTGGCTTGTCATGTGGAATGATACCGCAACCATGTATGCAAACATACATAATTATGTAGACCATGTTACTATAATTATTGCCGAAATGATCACATTATGTGGCTGTTCCGAGAGAACTGGGCAGCAACCTTGTCACTGTAGAGAGAGGTTTGATGACATCTCCAGTAAGGAGGACTTAAGACTAGCAACCTGAGGGTTAAATAACATGCACTATCTTAAGCACATACATGTATTATGAGTAATTATAACCTGGTATTTGATTTATATTTACAATACCAACAGAATATTCATCTTTACAAATGAGATCCTGAACAATTTTAAAGTAAATTGCAATCTTGAAGAAATGTCAAGAGGTCGTGAACTTAACCCTTTCCCTCATAGAGGATACCATGAAAAGACCTATGCGAACAACATAAAACCAGATCAGCCTGCGAGTAACTCGCAGGCTGATCAGGTTTTATGCTGTTCGCTGCTCCTCAGTGGTCTGGAAATGAGGATTTTGTAATTAAATTTGGTAAGGTTTAACTGTGGTTTTCTGCAGATCAGGTTTTATGTGGTACCTATTGAGTGTGTCAAAATGAGTCTATATGAGGGAAAGGGTTAACTAAGCCTTCCTAGTGATGTTATGATTTGAACAAATCCAAATCAAATACAACCTTGAACTGAACATTAATGAAATATAAGGCAATTGAAGACAACAGCCCATACTTATCTTATTCATTTTTTAACATTTATTATCTTGAACAGTTTCAAAGGAAATGTAATCAAAGACACTAGCATAATTAGATTTAAATTCCACAAACTTTTCTAGGAACAAAGAAATAAACTTATCAAAGATTGATATAAGCTGAGGAAATATTTATGGAATCTGAACAAGCCTAATTAAAACCAGTACTTTCCAGCCATTCTAATACAGTGATCATTAAATAATTAACACACAGTGCTGTGAAATCTGCATATAGACAGTATACTGTAAATCTTTAAACAATTCCTAAATATAACTAAGACTCCCCCCATTTATTTTTCAGACACTTTAAATTCAAAATCAAGCACAGATATAGAAGTGGGGACCAGGGTCTCAAATGAAATTTACGTAAAACACATAATAATACTTGTTCAAGAAGGGTTTCTGAAACATAAAAAAACACAAAAACAACAACAATAACAACAACAAAAAAACCCATAAAAAGTAATCGAGAGATGATTTTAATATCCTTATATGCACTCCATTACCGGAGCTTAGAGCTTCTTTGAGATCTATTGCTGGATCCACACATTAAGATAGATGATTGTGTTTACTATCTCCAAAAGCAGAAGAGCTAGCAAGGCCACCAGAGCGTGCATGTGCCAAGGTGATGCATGTGTCCCGTCTATCTAACCCATCATGCCTCCCGTGTGGTGATACCGATCATCAGGACTTTAAATATTAATGTACCGATACATAGCACCTAAGGCAGATGCTCTTTTAGGTTCTTGATTGCATCATGCTCAGCTGATTAAAATGAAATTGGAATGAAAATTAAAAAAAAAATCATTTTAAGGTATTTTTACTTTGATTAAAAAAACAACAACATTATAGTATTATGTAGATTAAAATACAAATAATATGTCACGGTCCTACAAAATATTTTTTGTAAAATTAGATGTAGAAGTTGATGACCAACAAACTGCAATATTTATATCTCGTCCACATTTACAACATACAAGCATTTATTATACAAGTAAAATATCACATGCAGTCAATCTAAAATGAATTATCTTTAACTGTTAATCTATTATCACTGTACATGTTGTTGGTGTTTAATTACTTGGGTTTAACATCCCACCAACACTACATCAGTCATTTGTGGACTGAGTCTACATGAGCATGATCTGCTGCATTATCATGCAATACACAAGTGGCATGATATCAACACCCAGTCATGTGGCATGATATTAAACCCAGTCATGTCACACTGGCCAACCAGTCACTTATCTTCCCTTATACATTGCATAGACATACAGATGCAACATAGTATGTTCATCCTCTCTTTGTGGTCTATGCAACAAGCATAGTCAACACTTACCTCAATTGTTCTTAACATCTTTCAGCAATATTAAAGGCATTTGAGCAGGTTTTTTCTAACGGACAGATTTTTCTAAACATTTGCATATAAGTACTTTAGACTTTAACTAAAAGATATATAAAATAAAAATAGGGGGTCACCATGCTTGTTTTAGAGATCAAGCTTATGGTAGAGCATCACTATTTGCTAAAATTTGTTGTAAAAACATGACATTAAAAAATAAGAAAGATAATCGATTCTAAATACTGTAACACCATTTGTAACTTATAATGTATTCTATAAGTTACAGACCAAACTGTATACAAAAACTATCCCAAAACTGTGACTTTTATTATATATTTTTCTAAATAAAAAGAAAATTCAACAGATAGACTTTCTTTATTTTTTCAGAAAAAAAATACATACCTCACCAGATTTGTTTTTTAACTAAAACTGCTTTTTTTATTGAGATTTTAGCCAAATCTGCATAAAAACACTAAAATTTGACTTTTTGTACCTTCAAAATTTGGTAGATATTCTTATTACATGAATCTTAAAATTTGGGCTTTCTTCTATCATTAAACTAAAAATAAATGAGTAATTCAAAATTATTTTTTTTACCAAAATCAAAATCTGCCATTACCCGCTGAAACGTCCTTAAGATGCTGATCCATGCATTCATCTGGCACAAGAACCCTAATTTTCAACTTCAGATGTGACAAACAAATCACTATTTTCCCTCACTTAGAGAACAAATATGAACTGTTCATTTCATAATACCGTATTAATCATGTGATCTCAGGGGTACCTCCTCCTACCTCAAAACTCCTTTTTGCAACATATGATACTATCGAAAAGAAATAAATGGAAAACTCTTTGTTTATACAACTAACCCATGAACCATTTTCAAGGACACGACACAGCTAGTCTGCTTACGCAGCTTGCACGTAATTTGAGTCAGTTGCATGCAATGAAATATCTTATATTTAATTAATAGACTCGGAGGTATCAGATTACTGTCCCTATCTGTCACTGATAATAACCAACCAAATTGGTCATCAAATGTTGTTTTTTTCCAAAGTGCAAATAGATAAGAGATTTTTCTTTTAATTACTTCTATGATAAAACATTTATAATGCACACACTTCTTTAATGAAAAAAAAAAAGAATAAAAAAAGACAAAATAATTAGAAATGAGTGAGAATTCACCAGGAGTTATAAACCGTTTTTATGTTATCATGGGGATTGAGGCTTTACAATTTATTTTAATCCACATAATTGATTGCTGCTTTACCACATTAAATTTTGCATCTAATTGTCATTAAAACAGAAATATGAGTCCTCTGAGTATATTTTGAGAATCATAACTATGATACCAGGCTTTCTCTCACCATCAACTCCAACTATAATCAAAACCAAATTTTATTTGGAATTTCAATTTTATTACATTAGATGGAAAACAAGTTTTACATGTCCTTACAAACATTCATGTACTTGGGTCCTTTTTAAAAGTTCCTGGGCTAAACCTAATTTACAAACTTGGATTGGTGCTGTGTGAACAGTAAACTTTGCAGCTGCAACCAACATCCGACTGGAACTGCCCCCTGACGGGCGCTGTCCAACAGCAATTCCTTAATTGTGATTACAGCATTACAGTGGTGAGACGATTTAAAAATTTCTTAAAAGTACTGGTCGAATCCAGCAACCATAGAGAGGGATTAGTATAAAATTAAGAACTTATTCCCTATTATTGTAATCATCAAGAAGGTAAATAAAGAAAACAAACCCAGAAATACAAATCCCTCTTGACAATGCATGGGGATATGTATCAGAACTATGTGCCTAGAATGTCTTGTCCCAGCCTTTGGATACATTGTCCGTGAACTTAAGCACTCTACTAAATGATACTTTAACATCAAATCTTGTAGGAATATCTATTTACTTATTTTCAAGACTTTGGATCCTAGCTGTAACAGCATCAAGACTTTAGATCTAAATCAGAAAATTTACATATTAGAACTGTAGAAACTGGGAGAACTGCCGCAACCTAGAAAACTTTTGATACAGCAAAACATCCTCCCTGTTCTACTTAACTTTATAGCTGCAATTAATTTCACTGGTTTGTTACGAACAAAGCACATGAAGAATTAGTTTGGTTTTCTTTCATATTTTTAATTTCATATATATCATACAGATGAAATTTCCTATGCAATATCAGGTCAAGCTTAGTAGGAGTTGTGAAGTCGAAACTGAGTCAGCCAGAGGGAAACAAAAAGTGCTAATTTTCTTACAGAAGTCAAGATTCTTGCTGTATCTTACGGAACCAGGTACACCAGCAGCCGGAGTGACTACTCAACCAATTTTCATCTTTCAGTTCTAAACATTCATCACAAATATTCCATACGAGCAACCTTTCAAGTATGCTTATCTAACAAACTGGCAGTAATTACTAGACACACTTCATATATTAATAATCTTTATGCGCACAATGCTGTAATTATGAAACATAAAATAACATGAGCTGGCTGCAGTCTTGAATATGCCAAGATTGTTTGATACATACGCCAATTCATAATCCCTCCCAAGTTCTTGTCTATACTGTGGGTTTTGTTTAACAACCTATTCCTCGTTAACACGGCAGATGAAACAAGCTGAAGAAACAGAGCCTTTTAAATGGTGAACACAAGTACCAGACATAGTTGCATAAAACATATGTAATAATTATTCATTAATTACATGTCTCCAGTTCTGTGTTGGATCTTCATTGTAAAAGGAGACATGCTCTGGTTGGCATTTTTCATTTATAATGATTAGCTGTCCTGAGCATGGTTTTAAATATTTTATGAATGTCAGATGATTACCCCTGCCTGACTTCGAGCCTGGAATGTAACCTGGTGCAGAAGGAAATGGTATCACGGCCAACTTTCACACCACTGTGGAATATTGCCATTTGTTTTATGTGTACTTCTGTATATCAGACAAGATTAAGTGCATTTAGTACTAGGAGTACTAGTGACTTTGACCCTGCACTGAAGTCTAAAGAAAAGGTGACAAACAATCTAAGCAACCTTTCTGTTAAGTTTAATAAGCTTCAAATGTCCAAGGGTTTTGGGCCAATCAACAAAAGAGCACCTTAAGCATCTCTTCTAACAAATGAGTAACCCTTGACTCTTAGAGTTATCATTGATAATGATGAATACCAATGCTGTTCCACTTGATTCAACAATGTGAAAACATTTTTTGTAAAACGGGATGTGCCAAGAAGGAACAGGAAGAGAAAATGAACATGAACCTTAATGTAGCCACATTTCCCTTAATGAAGCAGCAGCAAAAGAAAGAAATAGTTTCAGAGATGGGAATGACCACAGAAATTTTGCTATTATAAAGAAAACAATAATTCTTGAGCATGAAATTACAAAACCATGTGCCAGACTTTGCCAGACAGTGGGTTTTACCAACATGATGTATGATCAACTTTTGTTTTACTATCTATGTACTGCAACATTTTACCTAGCACCTTCCTGATAGTCCCCATAAAACATTTAATACAAAGTACAGGACTGCTGTGATGTTTTCCAGGAATGTAACAATCCAATTGTGCCTACGCTGCATGTGCCTACGCTGCAACCCCTCTTTTGTTTGTTTAAAGGAGGGTTGGCAAATTCGACAATTTTGTTACAAGGTGAATCAAGCAACCTATAAGTTCAACCTATTATAACTGTATTGCATAACACCTAAAAAAAGAGGTTCATTGCATAGGCAAAATGCTTGCATAGAACTCTTTGTGGCACACTGATCTAAGCCAGAATAAGAAACATATCAAATGACGCAAAATCAGGTTTTCAAGTGTCGTCCCATGCACGCAAAACTATTTTAAGTGAACGTCACCTTGACCCAATTGACCTGAAAACCAATTCCAATCTCCCCCTTTTCTTAAGGTATCTGCATACTTAATCTGATCATCATACCTCATTCTTAACCCTTTCCCTCATATAGACTCATTTTGACGCACTCAATAGGTACCACATAAAGCCTGATCTGCAGAAAACCACAGTTAAACCTTACCAAATTTAATTATAAAGTCCTCATTTCCAGACCACTGAGGAGCAGCGAACAACATAAAACCTGATCAGCCTGCTAGTTACTCGCAGGCTGATCTGTTACTCGCAGGCTGATCTGGTTTTATGTTGTTCGCATAGGTCTTTTCATGGTTTCCTTTATGAGGGAAAGGGTTAAAAGAAGTTATTTGATGGAAATGAAAAATCTCTTTTTGAAACAGCAACCTTGACCTTGACCTATCATCCTGAAAATTAATCCCTATCTTCCTCTTCCCATAAGGTAACTAACTACCTATCAAGTATGAAAACTGTATCTCTATACTAACAAGAGATATTTGACAGAAATGAAATGTTACCCAACGATGTACCCTATTCTAATAAACAGGATTTTCATTGAAAACTGGCTAAAAACATGTTAAGTGTAATATTTAACAGATGATCAAGAATCATTCTTTACTTCCATACCTTCCACCAAAGGTTGTTTGTTTTTCATTTAATTTGCATATATATTGAGAAACTGAAGAAATATCTGTCAGCCTCAAAACACTTTTTCCTATGTAAGTCTGCAAAGGAAAATGCTTTGTAGTCTTTCAGCTATTCAAGACAATCCTGAATACTTCTCACATGGAGCTGTAAATGGAAGCCATTTTAAGAAGCTTATAAACAGAGTGGTGATCAATAGAAATTTAAAAAAAAAAAAAATTCTGTTCTCCCTCATTAATAAATGGTGAAGTCTTTGCAGATCTGACAAATAAACTCGGCAAGTGTAGGTCACAAGTTACAATGTGAAAAAGCTATTTTTGTAAACGAAACTGGCAAAATTGGTTTAACCCTTTCCCTCATAGAGGACACCATGAAAAGACCTATGCGAACAGCATAAAACCAGATCAGCCTGCGAGTAACTCGCAGGCTGATCAGGTTTTATGCTGTTCGCTGCTCCTCAGTGGTCTGGAAATGAGGATTTTGTAATTAAATTTGGTATGGTTTAACTGTGGTTTTCTGCAGATCAGGCTTTATGTGGTACCTACTGAGTGCGTCAAAATGAGTGTATATGAGGGAAAGGGTTAACTATAGATATATATCTCCAAAGCAGGTGCTTGTGATACAACATGTCAGTCATTCCTCAACATGGAGTCTTCTCCAGTTCAGGGTAGCAATTTTTTAAGTTCAACCTATGAAGAAAACGCATGCACAAATAGTGAAATTGTGATCAGCCAAGTGATATCGAATGAAAATAAAAAATCTAAATAAAGGTTTTATTATTCTAAATATAGTTTCAATACCGTCTGTGATGGTATTGTGATGGTACCAACCTTTTTTTTACAATCATGAAAGGTTGCACTGGGTGACCATGTGTCTGTAGGCGGGTATTGATAAGACGTATATGATACACTCATATAGTTAAATATAAAGATTTTAGTTAATGACCATTCTGTGAACAAGCTGCTTTAAGTTGGAAGATCAAATTCCTCAAAACACCTACAATGGGTATGATTTAAGATGGAGTCAGACATATTTAACAGCATTTTCTCCTTATTTATCATTAAATGTATTTAGAAAAAAAAAATCTATTATAAATCTGAATTAAATCAGAATCTTTAAAATGACACTTCCCAGAATTGCTATCATCTCTGATCATAACACATGCAATAATTATCCTGTTTTTTGTTCATAATAATAATAAAAATATGGGAAAAATATGAAAACATGGTCTTTAGTAATTTGATTCTTTGCAATAATGAGCATATTTTGTAGAAAAAATGTTATCTGTTTGATGGAAATTTATTGCAAAATTGATTTAAGTTGCTATGGCATTCCTTAAAATTATCCTCTTAAGTGTTAAGCAATGATTCAACCTCTTGTACCAAAATTTCTAAAAAAAAAAAAAAAAAAAAAGAGTTGGGAACAAACCAATGACCTCAGGCTTAAAAGGTAGCTACTCCTGACACTAACTAAACCACAATGTTTTTCTGCTAGGTTTCTGTGAAGTCGAGCTCCTTTAATTTTACAGCAATGAGTAATAACATCATATGAATGGAACTGGAAAAACATAGACACACACAGATGATAAAAGTAAGATAATTAAATGCCACAATATTAGAAAGGTACTCTAAAATGCCAAGACACAGTTTCTAACCATTTGCTGATCATTCCCTTCTCAGTAAACATGCAGAAAACTATTGCATTTTACATACATGCCATATTTTCAGTATGTCTCCCAGGGAGGTTTTGAAATTTTCACAGGGAGATTTGGGGCCCAGCCAGGGAGATTTTACGACATATATCAAAGGACGTTATTAATGAAAAAAAAAGAAAAGAAAAATACACATTTGATTACCCTTCATTAAATTCATTAACAGTTTATATTATATACTGTGTATTGCATTAATGAAAATACCTTTAAAAATTATATCTAAAAAAAATCTAAAAATGTATTAATAGATATCTTATTCAAATAGAAACTTAACTTTCCACAAGCACCGTTTCACGTTAAATGCAACACTACCTTGTAACAGATCAGAGATGATGCCATTTACATCAAACACATTTAAATTGATACAGTATCTTTGATTTATGAAATGATTTCTGATCATATGGTTTTAATTAATGGGGATGAATAGATAAAGAGTCAGATCATATTTAATAATATTTTCACCTTCTGTCTGTGTTTTCTTTTTTTTTTCTAAATTAAATTGCTTTTAGCCAAAATATTATTTAGCAGAAAATATTTATCGTGTACGGTATGGTGATATGAAGTGGTTATCCAACTCTTCTGATCAGCACATCTCATTATAGTAAATTATTCAGCAGACGATATCCGTTGTTAATCAAATCAGCGTCGGTGTGAAAATTGCACTTCATTTGCAATTTACCACTAGCTGAGGTGTACTTTATATGATGTGTCCATATGACGAGTTTTGTTAAGATTTAAATGATTGGTAAACAGCTGATCTAATTATCATTTATTGTTTACACTTCCGGTAAGTAAGGATTAGCTATTCTCCGGGACCTTTTTATCCCTGGTAAGATATACTTAAGCAATCATTTACGTCTTTATTACGATGTACCAAATGCATTCTAACCTTACTCATTCTAGCTTTAGTATTGCCTTGATAGCTGCTAATGACCCGACGATAATTGTTTCAACTGATAGACTAGCGAATCTGCTACCTGTCTGAATCACGCAATTTGATTGGATAAGGATGATCACACATTGCCTGTGGCTGTGTACAGCACACTGGTCAGAATTGATACTAACACATGTTCTTACGTAAGCTTCCTGATGCTGTATCATAGTTTGGTAATAGAATGGATTATACTGAGTTCAAAGGGATATCGGTTTAATTTAAGTCAGACCGGGAGATTTTCACCTCCCGGCGGGAGATCGGGAGACAAGTCGAAATCCCGGGAGATTTAATCTCCCGCCGGGAGATATGGCATGTATGATTTTATGATGAAGCAATTGCTGTGTAATGTCTTAATAATTATACAAGTGATTACCTTGGTAATAATGTTCCCAAGGATTGTATACAGTGTGCTGAATAACTAGCAATTAAGGTGATTAGTTACAGTAATTTGCAGGCTGATCAAGTTTTTTTTTTTTTAATATCTTTAAAATGAGGAGGTAAAACAATAAAACATGTTTATAAGTTTGGGTGCTTGTCAATGCTCGGATTTAATAATTATGTCTCACAGACATTTTTTTTCAATCATTTGTATAGACAAATATATAGTACTGCCTCAATGCAATATGACTTTAGATATTCTCTGGAAGTATTTGACAACTTCTCCTCTTAAGAATGACTCAATGACTTTGTACAATCAGAAGAACTATTACTTTTAAAGATTATGCCAATAATTCTGATACCAGTACACTCTTTTTTTTATGCAACCACAAAATCAATACATTCAACATCAAGTTTAAGAATTCCAAGATAGCCTATTACAAATTTTCTGATAAAATGCATGCAATCTTTGTCAAAGAGAGGAAAAATATTCCAAAAGAAGCTCTTTTTTAGGTGCATACTTTATAAAAATATCACACAAACATTACCCTACTTAATAAACAGATATCATTTTGGCCTGCAGCAAAAGAAAGTGATAATTTTGTGGACCTTTACACCGACATGCCATCCATCTACATCCATACATTAGCCATTCCAGTCACAACTGGCGACATGCGCCTCTTTGAAATGCCTCCAGCAGGCTCCTGCTTGCAGGCCCAACATGACAGGGCCACGGTGAAATAAGAAATTCAATCTCTTAAAAAGTTTGAAAATATGCAAATTACTCGCTGTAGATGCCCTGCCATTCTCGGAATAAATAACGAGTTTTGGCAAAGATATTAGGCACAATTTTATCTTGAGTTTTAAATGGCTTGTACAGTTCATGAGTGCAGAGGTAACAGGGAAATGTGTTCTGGCTGAAAATTCCACAAACAATACTTAGTGTTAAGTAATACTTAAAAACTATAATGGGGCAAGTTTCTCTGATGAATATACCAAAATTGTTCATTTCTTAATTTCTTAACAAATATTGTAAGTTATTAATGTAACGCTTTATTTCAGTTTATTAATATACATACTTTTATTTGAATATTTCATAAAACTGGAATGGAGGAATGTGTTTCTACTCAGGCTAAGAATTAAAGTATTACTTAATGCAAAGTACTGTTGGTGGAATTCATCCCTGATAATCCCAAATCGAGAGAGTTAAACATTTTGATATGATTAACAACATAGTGATATTTTGCAACCAGTTAAACCCAGATCCGCCTATATGAGGTTAATTGATGGCAAACATGATTCAGCTGATCAGAGGCTTGTAAAGGTTCAAAACCCAGTTTGGAGCAATATTTTATGATCTTCAAAGGTGGTGCAAGGTTTTGTTTAAGAAGCAGATGGCGGCAGATTTGATCGCCACAAATTCTTTCCTGGCTGGCTCAAATTTGTCAAATTGTAAAAAAAAAAAAGGGAATAATTCAATGAAAATGAAAAAAATTATAATAAAAATGTAGGACCTCCAGACCCCCCTGCCTCCTACAATTTAAAATTAGCCTTCTTTAGTGGCTGTGGTGGATAAATGTTAGGTATACTATAATTATGTTAAAGCAGCTTGTTCAATGATGATCAGTTTTTTTCTTCTTTAATATTGGTTTAGTCCTTGTTTCCTGACAAATAACTGTATGAAGTGTAGGTCACAATGCACATAAACAAGAGCACCGCATGTGGGTGCCAACGCTCATCTGTTTTTAAACCAATCCATTTCAAAGAAACAATGAGGGATATTGTTATTACCGCCATCCATCTGTCAGTCTGTCTACTATTGGACCTGTCTTACTATGGGTCCAATAATGTACAGCTATATGGGCTGCCAGTGTTGGTATTAATAATGATTTAGCGATGGGTAAACCTAAAATGTAAAACAAGAGGACCATGATGGCCCTGATTCGCTCACCTGAGAAACATTGCCCCCGATGCAAATCATTGTATTACGAGTCATAGTGAATACATAATCTATGCAGAAGTACAGCAATATCATCTAAATTCAACACAAAAACTGTACCTGACATCCAAACTTTGAAAGTCATTGCTCTAATAGGTCTATATAAAATCAAGTGACCCCTAGGATGGAGCCAGTTTTGACCCAAGGGCCATGATTAGACCAAATTTGGTAGTTGTTCACTAGGCCATGTTACTCACCAAATATCAAAATTCTAGGCCTTGTGGTTTCTAATAAAAAGTTGTTCTAGTTTTTTCCTAATAAGTCTATGTAAAATCAAGTTACCTATGGTGCATGGCAAATTATGACCCCAGGGTCATGATTTGAACAAACTTGGTAATGGCCCATAAGACAATACCTCACACCAAATATCTAAACTCCAGGCCTTGTGGTTTTTGACAAGAAGATTTTTCTAGCTTTTCTTATATAAGTCTATGTGAAATCAAGTGACCATTGGGGCAGGGCCAATTTCTACCCCAGGGTCATGATTTGAAAAAAACTTGGTAATGATCCATAAGACAATGCCACATACCAAATATCTAAGCTCTAGGCCATGCGGTTTCGGAGAAGAAGATTTTTAAAGATTTCACTTTAAAAATCTATTTTTAGCTACTGTGACCCAGATATTCAATGGACCGGAACTGTTTGAACAACTTCAGTAGAGCTTCATGCAAGGAATATCACAGGCAATTTTCATCAAATTTGGCCAAATGGTTTTGGAGGAGATGTCATTTGAAATAATTGTGGACGACAGACAGCCATTGATCCTAAGAGCTCACATGAGCACTTCGCGTATGGTAAGCTAAAAAGTAAAATGATTAATTTCGACATTCTTTGCCTTTGATAGCAGCCCATACTGTATTGTGGTTGCTGAAGTAGGACTCAAAAACCCAAACATAATGGCATCCTCTGATAGGTCTGTGTAGACATGATCCAGTACTGACATGTACTCTGTTGTTGGAGACTGTACACACTAGTGCACATCTGTAAAAACTGGCGGTTTCTTCTGTAGATCCACATTAAAGTCACCAAATACAACATTATGTCCACTGTTGTCATCAATCACTTCATGTAGAAAAGTCTTGACAGCTGATTTTGGTGCTTTTGGAGAAGCATACAAACTAGTGATCATGACCAAAATCATACCTGCACAGGTTCATATGATGACAATTCAGTACAAAAGAACAGAAAAATATTTTTTTTTAAACATTGTCCAAATTTATAGCAAAGTAAGGTCAAAGGTCAAGGTCAATAGGTAAAACATTTGCATATGTTTGGATAGACTTTGTCAAGATGAATATGCATACCAAAAATAAAAGTTTGTTGTTAAATAGTAGAGAAGTAATAGCCAATGTTAATTTTTTGTTTAACATTTAAAAAAAATGTCAAAGTTCAAAGGACAAGGTCAAAAATCCAAAAGTATAACATTGATGGTAAGGTCTGCTGCAAGGAATTCACATGTGAAATTTCAGTGCCCTGTTGTCAAAGTTGTATGTTGAATAGTTGAGAAGTTATGGCCAACGTTAACGTTTTTTTTTGGGTAAATATTTCAAAAGTAGGTCAAAGGTCAAGGTCAAAAAAAAAAAGGCATTTGAAGTTTTCAAAAGTTACAGAAAAATTAGGTCAAAGGTCAAGGTCAATAGGTGAAATATTTGCATATGTCTGGATAGGTCTTGTCAAGATGAATATGCATACTAAAAATGAAAGTTGTATATTGAATAGTAGAGAAGTTTTAGCCAACGTTAAGATTCCAGACAATGACTTATGATGACAACAGCAAGGAAGCCAGAGTTACGACAATTGCTCGTATTTTTTTCATAGAAAGTTGACGACAACTACGCACACAGACGCCAGAGTTATGACAATAGCTTGTATTTTTGTCTTAGAAAAACAGACAAGCTAAAAATGCATATGTTGTAAAGGTCTGCTACGGGGAAGTTGGTTAAATGTAGAATACAGTATTCACAAAGCAGGTGCTTGCATTACCTTGTGACACATTCTGCAGCATGGCGACTTCACTTGAGTTTCAGATAGCCAATTTGTAAATTCTGTTTGTAAGGTGAGTCAGCATGCGCAAAGAGTGAATGTTGTCAGTTATGTGATGGGACACAAAAATAGAATTTCTAAATATAGATTTTATAATTCTAGATGTAGTTTCAATACTGTTCATAACATTATTGCCTGTGATGAAGAAACTACCCATTATTTTAACAATTACAAAATGTTGCATGGATGATGATGAGTATTGATTGATGTATTATACACACAGATAATCAAAAAATCATTTTTTTTTTCTATGACCTTTTGTAAACAAGCTGCTTTAAGATGCACAAAAGTTGCTAGGTGAACTTTTTATTAATCCAACTAGTTTCAATTATTACATAATGGCCTTTATCATGAATGAACATAAAATATAACATCAAAACAACTGGTCAAATAGTTGGGACACATAGTTTGACATAATCATCTACAAAACATTGTAGTAACAGCACAATTCTTACTGCAAAAGATAATACTCAATAAGTTAAGCAACATTTCTGTATTCTGGCTAAATCTTACCTTTACAATACAAATAATAACAATTATTCTTAATTTTGAATTTTTAATTAATATACTGATTGGTTAGATTGTTAATAGTACTACAAGTGGGAAAAATCATATACAATATTGTCTGCAACTATTTGGGGCAGTTTTGCCACAATTTTAACCAATGAAAAGATGATATTTATTTATTCAGGACTTTTAATAAATTTGATTTCCTGTTAAGTATGTTAAAAGACAACCTCTGCTGGGGAAAAAGTAAGAAAAAAAAGAGAGTAAAATTAGACTAATACAGTAGACAACTGTACCAACTTTGACAATCCATAAATCACTCTGCAGTGAGATCACCTCATTGCTTCACATGCAATGAGGAGGAGTTTTCCCACAAGCTGCTGATCCAATCTGTGGAGATAACACCTTGTTTTACATCATAACCGCAGAGGAAGCTGAGCCTCTCTACTTAACCTGGGTACCCCTGATAATTGTACAACATAATATTACCTATCCTATTTCTGTGTAACTAAGATATGACTTAGATTTTATCTGTAGTTAGTATGTATTTTTCTAGAACATAGCAGTGAAAATCTAAGCCCAAGAATTCTCTTCCATGGCTATACTGATTAAGTGAACATCGAGTCTTGAGCAATTAGTGTTCACTAACTGTGGAGCAAAAGGTCAAGGGTTTGATCACTGGTAGGGATGATCAATTGACCCAACCAAGAAAATATCTATAAGAATTAGTATGCAAGTTGTAAGAACTTTCTTCCCAAATGACATACAAAAAATAAGCTTGAAAGAAAACCATCTGAATTTCACTGAGGTTTCTTTCTAATTCTGACTCACTGTTGACTGAAATTTTCAAAACTTGGTTTACTTTTGTAAATTAAAGTTTATGCATGCAACATTATCGTTAATTATTATCATGTATACCAATATTTATGCTAAAAGCAAGCTTATGATAAACATCATTTCTTCCTGTAATCATCAGTTGGGTTAAAAAAGCAGTCCAAAATAGCTACAAGTATAGTTTCCTTTTGATGTTGACTAATGCTTGGTTCCCATATTGTCTGTGTTTAATATCATGAAAATTATAATTAAATTCCCTGAATACTTTATTACTTTACTCCTGCCTTTCTGATGGATTTCAAAATAGATCATGCACTTTTCTAATCTTAATTAACTATATTTCAGTCTTGTAAGAGTTTCCCTAAATGCTTCCAATGGCCAGATATTGATCAAGGAAACTTATCTGGTATTCCATATGATCAGTTTTTAGAGGAACATATATTTTCATGATTTTATATGTATATCTGAATATAAAACAAAAAAGAATATAATGATTTTATAGCCTATTCGTGACTGCACCCATTATCAGAAAATCTTTCAAATAAAGACAAACCTATTCAACCTTTTCCCTCTGTCTCTGGTTTGCATTTTATCTTGTCTAACATTTATTGCTTTCAAAGAATCTACTGTATACTGTAAAGATTTTATATTACTTAAAATGAATATTTTTATCAAACAGTAAGACGTTGCTGAACAAAGCTTTGAGAATCCTGTCTATCCGTGGTGTATATATTTAACAACTTATCCATAACGACTGTAAGAAATGCATGACGCAGAATAGAAACCTGGCACTACTGATACATTTAATAATACTTTTATAATTTTCTTCAATCTGATGTTTGCCAGCCCCATATTTCAGGTCATAAATGTAGGCATAAATCAAATACATACACAATATACCCATGCTCTCCTATGACATATACATTGCTGGTTGCAGATATAAAGGAGATATTACACTGTAAAGGAATGCCCCTTTCAAATCTATTCAATTGATAATAGCAAGCCTTCAGGAAACCTTTAAATGGATTATGTATTATGAGGCTAACAATTCTGATGAAATTGAAATTTCTTTACAGATCAAAAAAGAAATGCCTTCCTTGCAAACCGTCTAATTTAAAAATACAGTTCTACCAATCTTGGTTCTCTTCGCTACACTACGGCTGATGCAATTTGGCTGAATTTCTATAACAGATAATTCAATGGAAACTGCTTAATTTTTTTGGCAAAACTGAGAAGCTGGTACATCCGAGATGAAATTTTTGAAAATTACAATATCTACCATTTGCCTACTAACGCAAATTTCCTCTTAGTGGAAGATATCAGTATGGGATGCAAAAGAGACAAACATATGTGTAGCTTGCTAGCTGTTGTCGAATTACTTCCTCGAACAATCATGATTCTTCAGGGAAAACATTCCAATAAAATTCATATGAAATAAAATTAATAACCGTGTTTTAAACGTCTGAATGATAAATTATGTATTTTAAACGAGAATCTTTAATTGCTTTTCGAGTGATTCCGGAGAGATGTTGTAAGTTAAATGGGTTTACTAATATTTTACAGTCTATAAAACATAACTACTTAGGCAACCATCAGAGCTCAGTTATAATCATCCGAATGTTTTATTGATGACAAGATCCAACCCATCTTGAAAAGAATAAAAATTTCATGATGTGTTTATTCCTAGCTTGTTACCCTATCTCTTCATGCACTATCCTTTCAGTCATCTTTCCTCCATTAAAGTTTAACCTTCCATATCAAGAAAAAGAAAGTGCATGGGATATTTTTACAGAATTTTAAGATATGGATAAAAAAAGGATGAAAAGAGGATCATGAGATGTCAGATTTTTTTTCTCTGTAACAGTGTAATGTCTGGTCTCTTTTTCCTGGGACAATTCTGCATGATATGAAACCTGTTAGTCAATGATGCCGGCAAAGACCTCTTTCAAATGTAATCAACCCTTACAAGATGCAGATGGACCCTTCAAGGATCGGAAAACAATTCACAAACAGTCAGTCCCAGACCCTACTAGAGTGTTACTAGAGTGTCCCAGACTGGATACAGCGGTCAAGTGGTCCTTCAAAGGTCCAACTGCACTTCAGGATGGCCATAAACCTTGAAGCAATCAAACACCTCACACCTGACCACCAGACTTATTCCTGTCAGTGTTGGCCCTGAATCGAAGCTGGTCAGTGTTAGAACTGGCAAGTTTAAGAGGGGCAGAGGCATTTTTATGTGATTGCAAGACCATATGGATGATGGCAGAATGGCTAGATGGTAGAGAACAACACAAGTGGCAGGAAATCAACATATTGACACACTGACACATAGGTGCACTTGGCCCTGGACATAAAACCAGACTGCAACACTTCCACAGCTAATGAAAACACACACTAATTTATTGCACTGGAAGTTTTTATGTGATTTTTAGTTTTGATTCCAAACCCTGCTGCACTAATTTTGCTGATGGGAATATTCTCAGCACCACTATCAGGATGGGAATCTTTGACCGAACATCAGAAAATTCATCCATATCAGTTTGCATGTCATCAAATGGTCCAAAGAATTTTTATTTAGTTTAAATCTTATTTGAAGTTCTGTTCACATTTTAAGTATGGGAATATGATATTTAATACATTTTTTATAATATGTTTTTCTGTGTTCCAGAAATGGAACTATTATGTGACAGAAATTTAATAAAATGTTATGAAATTTAAGGGAAAGGAAAATGTGACATAAATATTGCAAGTTTCTGACAGAAAATTAATGTAATGGGCAGCGTAGTATTAATGCAGTTGTTTACATGCAACAATTTCTCTCAAATATTTTATAGTGCTAAATTGATCTGTTTAGCATCAGACAATTACTTAACCCTTTCCCTCATAGAGAAAACCATGAAAAGACCTATGCGAACAGCATAAAACCAGATCAGCCTGCTCACAGGCTGATCAGGTTTTATGCTGTTCGCTGCTCTTCACTGGTCTGGAAATGAGGATTTTGAAATTAAATTTGGTAAGTTTTAACTGTGGTTTTCTGCAGATCAAGCTTTATGTGGTACCTAATGAGTGCGTCAAAATGAGTCTATATGAGGGAAAGGGATAAAACCAAAATCTTGCCAAATTAATTCATACGTAATTATAGACTCTGCGTTTTCTCATAGATATCACTGGGTTATTAAAACAAAAAAAGAAAAACATTCTCAGATAAAAAGTATTTACTGACTTGTTTCAACAAAGAATCAGTATTCAACAAATAATTCCAGGCCAAAAGAAGAACAGGTATTTTGGAATATCTCACATCTAGTTTATTGTTAGATATTTCTGAAACTTGATCATGCAGCTGCTAAATGCAGTAGGCCCTCTATGACAGGGCATGTCTAAACAGAGTGTCTGTCCCATGAATACACCTATCTGTGATGGAAACATAACCTGGGCTAATTATTGCCCTGTATCATAGATGGGCTATCATGGCAGTAAACATTCAACTGACATGATGTAGCAGGTCTATAAATGTTCTAATTGGCCACAGTGATGACTTCTATCTCCAATCTATTGGACATATCTTTATGAATATTCATAAAACTGTACAAATCAGAGTGGAGAAAAGCATTTAATGTCATGGTCCAAATTTTCAAATGGTACACCTGCACAGGATCTCATTTCAAAAAATGAGCTGAGCCATGCAGGCTGATAATGATATCATGCCCATGGGGTGTGGGAGATATGTACAACCAATAGATTCGGGTCAGCCTGACTGAATAGTCCAAAAACCAGATATTATAACTATAAACTATGCATTGTCATATCTTGTAGATGTATACCTTATATGCATGAAAGTAACATAAAATATTATCACTAAATAAATCCCCCCCCCCCCCCCCCCCCCGTGCCCCCAAAAAACAACAACAACAAAACAACTTTTTTTTTT
>CM037782.1:70396383-70438883 GCA_021229015.1 Solen grandis
AGGAGAGCAGTACATAACTACATTAAACAATAACTACATGTATATTATGACAGAATACTGACATTATTAATATAATTGATTCTAATATCAAACCATAATGACAAATTATTAATTTTTTTTAAAAAAATTTAATTTTTGGACAGAAGGTATTCTATAAAGGGGCCCAAGTACAATAACGTTCGTTTATTGAAACGGCATTATAACCAAAACAATCTATCTGGATTCTTAAAGAATGTGTTAAACTTCGTAGTCGAGTCAGATAATAGCGATACTCAAAGGATAACATATCTAAGTATCGTTCATAGCAAAAATAATTTTTAAATCAATTGTATTCTTGTAAGACAGCACTACGTTCTACAGAACTAAACCATTCTTGAATGAAACAGTCTATAACTTTTTGTTTAAACACCCGAGGAAATATTTGAACATCAATATTGTCACTGTTCAAATTTTTTTTTGAAAACCCACATTTGTCTTAAAGCATACTGTAACAAAACCGGCCCGGCCCGGAATCGACCCAGGTCCGCCGGCTTGATAGCCCAATGCTCTAACCACTGAGCCAAAGTCGACTCCCTAACGCAGTTGTCAGAGATTGTACTTATACCCGTGACGACACAATACCTTCCAAGTTCCCCGTAATCGGCGGAAGAACAACTACTTTTACGAACGTTCAAAATACTTTCAAAGAATTTAAGGTGTAGCCTTCCCAACTCTTGTTTTAGTAAATCCCCTGACTTCAACAGCATGATTTAGGATAGAACCGATAAATGAATCAAATAACTGACACAGTAACTTAGGTCTAATTGGGATTCGCTTGCAATTAATAAGAAGCACATTTAGTGCTTTAAGAGATTTTCCAAGCAAATGTTCATTATTTAAAACAAAAGATCCTGTATAATTAAAAACTGTCCCTAAGTAATTAAAATTATCTACTACTTCGATATCATTGTTGTTATAAAACCATTTTTCGTTTGCTAATAAGGTTCCTCTCTTTCTAAATACAACTGTCTTTGTTTTTGAACAATTTACTTCTAACCACCATTTGCAAAAATATGAATAAAATAAGTCCAAATTTGTTTGTAATTCACCAGGTGTTTTCCCAAAAATTACCATATCATCAGCGAATAAAAGTGTGGAGAAAATCATATCTTCGACCTGTAAGCTCATCTCCCCGTTAGCCTGAAAATAATTTTCCAAATCTGCTAAAAACAAAGACACTAAAATGGGAGACATTCTTTCCCTCTGCTTTAAGCAAACAAAACAGTCATAAAAGTCTGATAAGGTAGGTAAGCAATGTTTCAGATAGAACTATGATGTCAAATGATTATAGTTCAGCTTGGATCAAGGTGATTTTATGAAATAAACTTTGGACGTTATACATAAATTGTAGATTTGTAAGATTTCAAACAAGCTAGGCAAATATCCTCTTGATCCAGAGTATTTAAGGGTTTTGAAGGGTGTGTGTGTGGGGGGGGGGGGTGCAAAGACACATTAATAAAGGTTAATATGTCTTAAACGTACAAGATATATTAAATCGCCAGTTACATTTACTTACAACAAATTT
The DNA here is from genome assembly GCA_021229015.1 of Solen grandis. Taxonomy (NCBI): domain Eukaryota; kingdom Metazoa; phylum Mollusca; class Bivalvia; order Adapedonta; family Solenidae; genus Solen; species Solen grandis. The sequence goes on from CM037782.1 coordinate 70,397,948, forward strand.
TAAAAAAGGTTGTTTGACAAAAACATAACTTAAAATCACACAAATAGAGATGGGCTGCAGGGGAAAAGAGAATTATATTTTCTATCATTGAATGGAACGTACGTGTATGCATGGGCAATATACTCATTACAAAATATGCTAGTGTGAGTGCGTGTATATAAGAAGTGGAATGTTTTTCCATTGGAATTAACTGAATACTGATCATGAGTAAAACATAAATACAGACTGTCATTCCTGTGCTTAGGTGGACTGACCAAGCAATGTTTACAATGAAGATTGGGTCACTTCTGCATATGACGAGGACGTCTGAAGGCATCGATGTCATGTTTGGTGGTAACCACTGTTACCAGATGTACGCGACCGGATTTATCCTTGATCAGGATAGAGCCATCAGACGACCAATTGTCGAGAATGAGATTGTCATGCTTCAGTTTCCTAGAAAGGAAAAATAGGAGGCTACGCCTCTGCATTACATCTTCGCTGACATAGCACCTACCGTGGCTTGTAGATTTAAGGAGGAACCTTTTTGCGTAAAGTTTTTGTCTGGAACGTTAAGACACGAACTTGGCTAAAATGTCACGCGGTTTGGAGTTAGCAGGTCGCGGTTTACCGGTGGGATCTGTCGATTTCCTGCAGTGTTAGCTCGGTCCCAATGGAATCGGATAGTTCTAACACTATGGTATCAGTGCTATCTCCTTTTTCCTCGGGGATCCCGGAACTGCGCAAACTATTGCGTCTACTGTATTGATTGGCATGATCCATCTCCAGCTCGAGGTTATCTACTTTCTTGCGCAGGGAAAGGTTTTCGGTCTCTAAGACTGTAACTTATCAAGGACCACCTTGTCGATACCTTTGACAAGAACTGGAACCATGGCTAAGACAATGTCTTTGACCATACTCACATCTGTTCTTTGAACGAATCGGCAAGTTTATTGAAGGTGAGTGTAAGATCCTCGTTCATTAGTACGATTTGGTTACACTTGGAATCCTTGGGTATTAAAAGGTTTGCCATGTCAAGTTAAAAGATATATACAATAAGTTACAATATGTTTACTATAAATAGTTGGATGCTACACGTAATTTTGTACAAAAACATTTGTACAATACATGTAGTCCTTATATCTTGATGTACTTTCTTAATTTTCTTAAAAGGACACGGTCGATGGTACATTTTGCCATTGACTGGAAGTCATATTTATTATTCGGATATTTTCTGTCCAAAACCATCGACTCCAATTTTTCATTTATATTTAATATTTATTGATAAGCAACTCGAGAGAACTGTCCTACTGTGTTATTTTCCCCGGCATTTGGAGTCTGATGGATGTTTTTTCTGCCTTAGAAAAAAAAATAAAACATGGACAGCATCCATCTTCCACTGCCGAAAAGCTATATTTTCTTGCATCCATTCCAAAAATACGTCATTTGTCTACCGGACAAGAAAGGTCTGAAACACTTGGGTGTAGTTAGGGATAATGGAAGCGATATTCCTCTGGCAAGCGGAACCTAATAGGAACAACGTTGGATACAATGTTGTGTGAGTTCAATGAAAGGCATGATCTGTAGACAAATTATGTGTTACGTGTGGTCGAGTGGGGTGTGAAACATATCACGTACAAAAATTTATATCCCCTGTGATTGAATAAGTCTGTGTCTCCTCCTGGACGTCAAAGAGACATATGTTTTTTCTATCCTCTTCTTCTTCTTTTGCCTTCTTTAGTCATTGTCTTAATCCCATTGATTTGAATATGTCTAGTTTCGAATAAAGTTGTCAGTCGGCAATATATTTGTAGTTCTGTCAGCTTTTATGTATGATGGTAAAAGAAAAATACTTTTCGATTAAAAAAAACATTGGCATTCCTGTTACATACAGAAAATGTGAAAATAAAAGCAAGCAGTAATCATTTTGAAACAATTGTCTTTTTCATATAAGCAATTCGTTTCGTCGTATAATATATTTGATGAACTGGTAAATATCTGGTACACCTTGTTCATATGCTGGCTGTTATTAGGTTTTCGTGGACTGCAACGCAGCCGCGAAAACCTACTGTTCTTCTTGTGTTTCTTTTTCCCTTTTTTTTTTTTCCATTATTATTATTCTTTGCACTTTTTTTGTGGCCGCTGTTGCGACATGATTAGAAGTGCTACAAATATGAAAATTTCCATGCATACTCACATGTATCTGAAGTTGTGCACCACTGAGTTTGTTTTTCATTTTAGTACTAAGTTTTGCCGCTAGGTGGCGTTTAGCATCAAAACATATAATTGCCGATAACTCTGTCATTTGACATTTTATTTGTATGCAGTTTTTTGCATTCTGTTCTCTGTCAACTGCCCGTTAAAATATGATGAGTGGCAATATCCATATCTTTGAAACTTTTGAGCTAGAAGAGGTTGAATGTTTGAATCTTTGAAAAAATCTGGCAAATTAGGGTGTGTCCACGAAAAACATGCCCATTTTTGTTAGAGATTAGATACGCTCATTCTGTTTTTTGAAATTGATTCCGAAGATCTTTGCGCACAAAATATATGGGGTGGCGATTTCAGAAAATGCATAAAATGGCTTTCAATAAGCGGTCAAAGTGCACTAAAATATGGAGGAAACAAATTTTCGAGAATAGGCATTTTTTTAGTTTTTGGAGGATTCTGTCATTATTTTTGAAGCAATCTTTATGAAATTTTCACAGATTGTATTGTTTGTTGTTTCCAGGGACTTCACAGTTTCAAATTTTAAAAAAATGCAAAGGTCAAGGTCATATTGTGATTATTGGTTTTTTCTTTGACCTTAAATATCTCAAAATCTAAAAATATTTTATCGAAAGAATATGGGTAAAATCAAAAGCCTCTAAAAAGTACTTTTTGAAGAATTTTAGTTTTTTCAGATCGGGATTGATTTGGTTGTTTGGTGGCAGTATGAAGTTTGGTCAAACTTTGAATTGATTTTAAAGCCTTTAAAGTTTAAATGTGTGATATATTTTGTCATCATTGGAAAAAAGAATGTCTTACCTCGTCAACAAAAAAAGAATTTTGAAAAATTGATGAATTTAGAGAGAATTTCAATACATGACCCAGAATAAAAACAGAGAAAATTTGACAGAAGTTACCTATGTTCTATAATTAGATGCAGCTCTGCTAGCTGGCTTGCAACAGGTCAATGTACAGTGTATGTGTAACTATGAGAGCAATGTGTCAACACTGGTCTGAATGACCTGTGTAAAAGCGCTCAAAGAATCATGGGTAAGAGAGAGAGAGGGAGAGAGAGGGGATGAATTGTGTCTTTATTCTACATGTATTATTATTCCTCCCACACACTCACTATTGAATTGGATAGCAAAACAACTAAGTACATGTACAAACATCCACCTTTTAAACAAGTTTTAGCTTACCAAAAGTTCCTTCTAGTGCATTACTGAACTTTGAGGCATAGAGTGAAAGCTGATATATGTTTAACCAAATGGCTTGTTACGTTACCAAAATTTTTGATAACAAATAAATTGTAAATCATTTATACTACTGAAAACTATTGTTCTTATAATAATAAGCAGGATTCCCAACTGTCTCACCTGATTTTTAACTGTTTAGTATAAAAAGTGGGACACTTTGGAAGACATTTTTGAGCGCACAGTGATGATCAACATTAATCAAATCGTTCAATGTGCCACACTTAGATCATATTGGCTCATTGCCAATATATGGATGCTTAAAGGCATCTCAAAACCCTTATATATGATTTATTCAATTCAATTCAATAGTTTATTTCCAAGATTTACATAGTAAATAACATTGGACAAAGCATATAGTAACAAAATATATTGGTTATGGCGGTTGTTTTCAATTAATTATGGTATTGAGTATAATAATATATATCATCAAGCAAAAATTCACCCACCCGCCGTTGTGTGGGCATCTGTTTTTGATTAGGCAGGCTGCCACAGTCTGTCACAGGTATTGTTCAAGAGTGCATATGTTGCTACATGGGGTTGTATGTAGTCATTCACAGTTTGTAAAAAAGTTGTGAACATACCAAATACCAGAAATGATCCTAAAAGTTCTCTATTATTCTTTTTTTTTTTTTATTCGAGCAAATATAAATCTTCCTTTTCTTTCTTTCTTTCTCTGTTGATTTATTTTGTCTACTTTATTTTGTTCTTTCTTTCTTTCATTTTTTCATTTATTTTGTTCTTTCTTTCTTATTTTATTTAAGTTGTAAAATTATCATAAAAAGGGACATTAATTTTTTAAATAAGTTATGTATCACTCATTACTTTCATTCTCTCATTTCTTCCCTCAACACATGTTTATATGTCGGAAATCAACACAAATTTTATTACTTGTTTATTCAATAAGAGAAATTCTGTTGAATAAAATGTAACAAAATGTCTCTAGCAAAAGCAAATAAAAAACAAAAAGATCTTGCATTGTCAGAATTATGTCCTTCAGGCTCATTTTAATTACTACAAAAATGCGTATCTCTATATTTTCAATATCAAAACTTTAATTCTGAAATAAATGCCGTATGATCCTATAATCATGCAGTTACAAAATTGACTCCAAGTAATAAATGTAATAAAGAATAATTATGTAAGGGATCATAAAGTAAACAACCCACATATTATCACTATCATTCATTATATGTTTGGGGCCTCCGTGGCCGAGAGGGTTAAGTCGCTGACTTTAACACTCACTCTGCCCCTCACCGCGTGGGTTTGAATCCCGGCAGGGTCATTCGGATTTTCATGTGAGGAAGCCTTCCAGCTGGCTTGCGGTAGGTCGGTGGTTCTACCCGGATGTCTCCGTGTATTCGTGTCCTTCCTCCACCTGTAATTAGCTGGACGTCGCTATATGACTGAAATACTGTCGAAGCGACGGTAAACTCAAATAGTCAAGTCATTATATGTTTATTGCTTTGTGTAAAACTAGCCTACTATCTCACTTCCATTGTAGCAGATAATTTAGTTATGCATCAACCCATCAGAGGTTTTACCGTAACATATAGGTACTATATTGGCTAAAGACTCCCTGCAGTGATGACCAGCAATTAGCAGGTCTGATCACAGCAGATGGGGGCCTGGCTCAGTGGGACATCACATTCCTTTCGAGATGCCTTTAAGTTTTGGTCACATATAAAGCATTTTGCATTTTGTTGTTTTTCTGGTATTTTAACTTGGCTGATCAGGTTTGAAACTGTTGATCATCACGAAAACCGTTGCATTTGCAGTATGCAAATCTAGTTAATTTTATTCCGCATTCTCTGAGTATTTCCATTTACTCAATTGATGATTTTGGGCTCACACAATTTCAAGTTCGACAATAACGATCCATTTCTGTATAGTTTAATATGCAAGAATTGAATCTTTATTTTGAGTTTTGAATCATTTCAAGTATAAACGGAACAGTCATATAATTCAAACATTATATGTTTTGAACAAAAAAAAAATCATTTTTTTTTTAAAATTGAAACGTTTTATGGATCTGATATAACAACAAACGCTTAAAGTAAAACAATATATCAGTGTTTAAACAAAACTATACTTTGGATCAGAGGAGGATTCGTTCTAAGACAATTTTGTTTTTAAATTGATATATTATTGCAACCCGTCACTGTAGCTACAATAAATCTTGACAAACTATATTTGTTGGTAGTCTGATGTTTCTGTTGGGTAAACACAGATACTGGAGTTGCTGGAATTTAAACCTAACCCTTGATACGTAATAAATTTCAACTTGTAATAAATAAAGCAAATAAATTGATGTTATGAATAGATTTTATTTCGAAGGACACTATCTAAAATAAAATCTGAGTTATTAAGTGATGCATAGATAATATGTTTGATTCGGTTTAACGGCCATCTGACAATATTTCAGTTATTTATGGATTTTGTCCACAGCAGACGCTCAGTGATGTCTCACTATTGCTGAGTATCATACCACATCCTGTCACATTATCCTGACACCGGGGACATCAGCTTTTGAAGAATCTCGAGCGCCAAGCAATGGTTATAGTGTCATGATGGTTTAAATTACATCAATTTGTTTAGTTTGTTGATTTTTACGTCTCGACGACAACATTCCACTCCATCGGAGGCAATATATACTTGAGACAGTGCTGCAACATTGCGGTATCACACCTGTGATACCTGATGATTCAAGATGATAGAAATCAGTGACAATAATTTTGATCCAAATTTTCGAATTGTTTAGCTCATCAGATATGGTAATAATTATTAGTTGTCAATTACACTTATTTCAAACATCTGCACGTTATTGGCAGCCTTTCTTTTATAAACAGCAGAATAAGTAAAAAAAAATCAAAAAAATCACTGTTTGCTTGGATTTGATGTCCATCCAACAGGGCTTCAATCTTTTGCTTATTTTGTCTCCAAATAAATAAAATGTTGCCTCCTTACCATGTATCACACCGTCGACAAATGGCATGATACCACAATCACATTAGGACTGATAATGATAGCAAAGACATCGACACAGCTACTCGGCCACCGGGACCAGACTATAGTACACAGGCTGCAAGTTCGATATTTCATTTTCTTTATCACTCGATTGTTATATGGCCTGCATGTTAATGGTTTATTCAAATCTGATAGTACGTACCGTGTTACCACTCAATGTCTTGGGTATGACGTGTAAATGATTTCTAACAACACACTGGGGGTGCAGATATGGTAATTTATTTAGAATATTTAAAAGGAAACTACTTTAACATTTGCTTTTGGCAATGACGATTCAGCAGGAACAAATGCAAACATGATAATCGCGAAGACACATTTCGATTTCTTGATATTATCGGGACGGAATAAATGGAGATTGCTCCAATGATAGACATTTTCGATTGAATTATTTGACAATATATTTCATAGATTTAAAATGATACACAAAAATTATCAGTTTGAACTCAGTGTATCACGTTAGACTGATAACGTTTTCTTGCATCCACCAATCATGGGTTACTTAGTACTTTTGTCGTTATCTGTTTTTTCGAAATTCTGCTATATCAATAGTGACTTTATGATTTTGCAGAAGAAACGAAAAATAAATCTCTAAAACGACACAGCTGTCTAATAAATGAAGGTTTTTGAAATTTGACTCTTGGACACGTTCTTTGAGCATGCCCAAGGCCTTTTTTTTTCTTTATTTAAAGTACCGTTGCTATAATTATACTATGGGGAAAAGGCTATTACAAGCATATATAACAATTCTGTCGATATTAAAAAAAAACATTGTGATTGCATTTGATGAAACTCTTTCTTATCAGCTTAATGTAAAAATGTGCGCGTATGGCTCTTAGTGTCTAGGCCGTGTTACTTATTTCTTATTTAATAACTTTGGTAAAATCTAACAAGCCATATATGTTACACTAGGTTCCCGAACCATTCATACAATTAATCAGTCAGAGTGAGTAAAAGTCTACCATAACAAAGAATTAAGAATACCAATCATAATAAAACAGACAAGGCAGTCCAAAGGACAGCTATATCCCCCGCCGCTGGCCAAATATTAGAATTTGTTTGGTCATAGGATTATGTTCACCTTAACCTGGCATGGTTGTAGCAGACATAGAAGATCAGTTTAAGACAATTTAACTTTCCGGAGTTATGTATGAATCTCAGAATTCGGAGGCACATATATTAAAAGTTTACTGACAAGTTTTACATGGCAAACAGTACAAAAAGTGAACATCAATGAAGTATAGGATGTGTTAGGTAACCACAAAGTACATGTGTAACTCAATTAAAAACTTTATATATCATGAAATAATTTGTATGATTGTGAACATGACATACTATTATTTACCAAGTACAATAAATCACTGTGGAAGTGCAATCCAGGTCAAGAAGTGGTCTGTGTAAGGCAAGGGGAACACTCCTGAATGAGATATGGAGCGGACACGAAAATAACATTTGACCTGCAAGTATGACCTTGACCTTGAGCCAGCGTGACCGACTCATGCCTTCTGCACATCAGCTCAATGAGGTTAACATTTTAGCCGAGTTTGAAGAAAATGTGTCCAGGCGTTCATGAGATATGGAGCGGACACGAAAATAACATTTGACCTTCAAATATGACCTTGACCTTGAGCCAGCGTGACCGCCACATGCCTTCTGCACATCAGCTCAATGAGGTTAACACTTTAGCCGAGTTTGAAGAAAATGTGTCCCAGCGTTCATGAGATAGGGAGCGGACACGAAAGTGTTTCGGACACACTGACGGACGGACGGACGAAGGGCATTCCTATAACCCCCCTCTCGCTTCGCGGCGGGGGATTAAAAATACGCAATTAAAAACACTGTAAACGGTGTCAGATTCTCCATAAGCATTTAGAGATTCAAAGGGTGTAAATACAAAATTCTATGGATATTTTATTTCAATATTTTCTTGCTTCCTCATTACACCAATGCATTCATCCACAAAATCGTTCTTTCGTCAATTACTCATATATTCTAAACATACATATCTTACATATGTTCTATATCGTATTGAATGCCTTTCTTCCACAAATTTATTGCAAAACTATGCTTATATCCTTCCAAGTGATGGCTTATTTTCAACAAATTTGATAATATGTCTATTTTGCACCACGAGATAAAGTTATCTCTGAAAACCAATGCGTAGCAATCAGCTCCAATGTTACTAAGAAATGAACATTTCATGTCCATTTGTTTTCCTCAATATATCCCGATTCAAGGTGACGATATCGCTTATGGAATAAATCTAACTTGAACGAAGTGCAATGTTCCATACTATTTGCTATGAATGGAATTTTATTGTATCTAATTTCTGATATAGCAGGTTTACGTGTTTGGAGAAAGCTAGGAGACACGACATAACAAATATACGGTTTGTAGGGTTTATGCGTTGGATTGTGACGTTGAAACCCCTTAGATCTTAAAGCCCGCGAACATTAAAATCTGCATAAATTCGGTTCTTGTCGTGACGTAGAGCCCTCCCAGCAAGGCAGCCACAACATGACAGCAGCGCTGGCACCCAAGTGTCTATATTAACGTGAATGTTTTACATTTTATGTTTACTTTCATCTACACAAATCATTATGCATTATGTAATACTAATGATATTGACTTAAATAATTTTGATAATCTATTATAAATTTTCTCTCCGGTTAAAATGTTGGCATAAAATACAATTATTTGATAGACTGCCGCAAGGCCTGTTCACCATGATTCCACCCATGTAAGTGCTGTCTTCTTAACTTCATCACTAGCTAAATATACCCATAGAAAATTACGAGTACAGACCAGCCAGCCGACTACAATGGCTATGTCTTGCTATCTAAGATGGGAGCTATATATAAACGCTTTTAGTCGGGCGAGGCCACAAACCAAGAAGCGTTCTATCGCTCATTTGCTTGAAAGACGCGACCATATACTGTTTAAGACTTGAACCAGCGATAGAGGTGAAAATAAAACTTAAAAAGAGTCATGTTTGAAACTTTATTATGAGACGAATAAATTAACAAATGCTTTATACATACTTATCTCACGGGTACCAACGAGGACAACATGTCTTTATGAGTATTATGTTAACAGTGTTTTTTGATGATATTCAAACGTCAATTTGATTCTTGAAAGGAAAGTTAGCAAATATCAACAATTTTAAAACAAAGGAATATAAATGAATCAAATCTATAGTTTTTCCTTTACGTTTATTTTTTTTTTTTTTTTTTTTTTCGTTACCGTGTGAGATATTTTTTTTTCTCGACCAGGTAAAAACGGTTACTAACAATTTCCTCCATGACACTTGGTAATTGTGCACTATACAATTATTAATCCCGCAGAAAACCCCCTTCTTAAAAGCCGCATCGTATACTTGTATATTCCACCTATGTTTTTTCAAGATACGGGCAGGATCTATACTGAAGCGTGGAACAGACCAACGAATGTGATAAAAATGGCTTAAACGTATATGCGCGCTCAGTGTTTCATTAGCTTCATAGTCCAATGCAGTTTACTGTTTTTTTGTTTTTTGTTTTTTTGACAGAGCGCACTTTTCAGCAGAGCGAGTCAAGTTAGTTTTAGTTCTACTAATTCAAAGCACAATAGAAAATAATATCTTCTTATTAAATATATAATACCAGTGTAATTTACGGTCTTACCTACATATGTGCAACAATACTTTAACAAGGTTGTTCCAAATTGTTTTTTCCAGAAAGTCACTTATTCCAGCATCGGCAAGGGGATAATATTCCTGAAAATCAGTATATATGTTTTTGACACAATTTTACATAATTTTCTGTTATCTAATCGAATAGGTATGTTTAATTTATTTCAGGAAGTCACGGAGGCTTTCGGATATTAGAATTTACACGAAAGGTACATTTACGGTCTTACCTACATATGTGCAACAATACTTTAACAAGGTTGTTCCAAATTGTTTTTTCCAGAAAGTCACTTATTCCAGCATCGGCAAGGGGATAATATTCCTGAAAATCAGTATATATGTTTTTGACACAATTTTACATAATTTTCTGTTATCTAATCGAATAGGTATGTTTAATTTATTTCAGGAAGTCACGGAGGCTTTCGGATATTAGAATTTACACGAAAGGTACATACACACGTAAACCTGAGTATCCGCTTTACAAAAACTTTCAATTTTAAAGACGAAATTTGTACGTATTTATTTTCTTCAGTTGGTCATAAGCTATGATGAATATAAAATCAATTAAGTTTTAATTGCATTATTGCAGCCATGGCTTCAAATTCATTCTCAAACACGTATACCGTATAGCGAAGTCTCCCACTAAAATGAAATCGTTTATGTCGGTGAACGGCATGTCCCAATTTCTCCGAAATAAAAGGTGAATGAAATAGTGCCAAAGTTACAAACATTTCCTTAATATGAACCCTGGAGATAGTTATGATGTTACTGTAAGATCATCAAAAAGTCATCTCTGATACTGATTTAGATGAAAACATTTAAACATTTAAAAAAGAAATGTTTTGTTTTAACAAAAAATATCGTTCTGTATTAAGAAAAGAAATGTTTTTAATTCATTTGGTTAAAAAAATTACAAAGAAATAAAACGAATTGAATTTGGTTCACATTGAAAAGCTTGCTTTGTAAATCTTTCCTTCAACCCATTAAACTCCCAAAAGGTTCGATGTTTCTTCATCTAAATATTGAAATCCGTTTGAAAACAATGAGTTCGTTGCAATTTATTTAAATCAAACGTACGTGTCGCTTTCTTAAGACATATGGTTCAACTCCTGACATCTAGCGGAAGATATATTAAACAATCCAGGAAATCGTAATTCTCATTAGCCGCCATCTTGGAAACTTGCACTAGATTTAATTCCTTTAATCTAGCTACCAGGCAGAGAAAACATGCACGTCTCATTGGGATGTGCTTCCTTTTAAACGTATTTCGTTCATTAATTGTACGTGTGTACAAACAAAGTGCCAACTCAAAGAAAACATTCAGGGTTTTGTTTGACTTTAGGATGGTAGGTATATCTATCTGTTTGCCCATAAATCACGCATCTTTTCACTACATATTGTGAAACATAATTGTTAACTATGTGAGCACATTCATATAAGTGAGGGTGTGATGCCAAAAGACAATTTTCTTTACTTTTTTATTCTGAAAATTACACAGTTTTTAACAATTCATAATGATACAAAACAAAAATGATAAAGAAAGCAAGAATAACTTAACACCAAAGTGATGTGTCTATAGTAGAATATTTCTAAGGTTTTTAAATTGATTATAAATAAAACTTAACCCTTTCCCTCATATAGACTCATTTTGACGCACTCAATAGGTACCACATAAAGCCTGATATGCAGAAAACCACAGTTAAACCTTACCAAATTTAATTATAAAGTCCTCATTTCCAGACCACTGAGGAGCAGCGAACAGCATTTACTCGCAGGCTGATCTGGTTTTATGCTGTTCGCATAGGTCTTTTCAAGGTTTCCTCTATGAGGGAAAGGGTTAATGCAATTAATTATTTTATGACCTTTGTACTGGAACACATGTATTGCTCTATAGAGCCGTTACGCGATATTTTCTGGACCACATAATCATATAGTTGTAGCAGTCAAAGTCGAGTCGAAATCTAACATAAGATATAAAATACCATAATTTAATTTAATATGAAGGACATTGTTGTGTTGGTATTTAATCGTAAACTCACTCCCCGAGATAGTATTTCAACCGTATTACGTAGCCAAAAACCCCGATGCAGGAAAACCTCGATACACCGGTGCCGACCTACCGCTAGCCAGCTGCAGGACTTCCTCACATGAATATTCCAGACCCTGCCGGGACTCGAACCCACCACGATGAGAGGCTTAGTGATAGTGTGTCAGCCACTCCAACCACTCGCCCGTAAGGCATGCGGTTTTGTTACCATGGCAATGACGGGATAACTGAGCCGACATTTTTTTTATCCTGCCTGAGATAAGTTCTATTTGCATTTGAGTAAATATCACGTACCTAAACTAGCAGTATTGTAAGACAATTTTATGGGATATTAATAATTTCAGGGATGTACGTATACACAAGATTACATATTTAAATAAACTATGCATTTAACAACCTACCCTCCCTATCTTTCTGTACGTACTAACATACTCTCTCTCTCTCTCTCTCTTTCTCTCTGTACATACTAACACAATTGCTCCCCTCTCTCTGTGGAGCGGATGATGGTTACCGTACGATGAAACTACAGTGCATGTAGAAACCCAACTTTACTCGCCAGCGACTACACTAGTGCCTTTAGAAACTCCATGTTACTCGCCAGCAACTACCGTAGTGCCTGTAGAAACCCCACGTTACTCGCCAGCGACTACGGTTGTGCCTGTAGAAACCCACTGTTACGCGCCAGCGATTACAGTAGTGCCTGTAGAAACCCACTGTTACTCGCCAGCGACTACTGTAGTGCCTGTAGAAACCCACCTTTACTCGCCAGCGACTACAGTAGTGCCATTAGAAACCCACTTTTACTCACCAGCGACTACAGTAGTGCCATTAGAAACCCACTGTTACTCACCAGCGACTACAGTAGTGCCTTTTGAAACCCACTTTTACTCACCAGCGACTACAGTAGTGCCATTAGAAACCCACTTTTACTCACCAGCGACTACAGTAGTGCCATTAGAAACCCACTTTTACTCACCAGCGACTACAGTAGTGCCATTAGAAACCCACTTTTACTCACCAGCGACTACAGTCGTGCCTGTAGAAACCCCACGTTACTCGCCAGCGATACTGTAGTGCCTGAGAAACCCCACGTTACTCGCCAACGACTACGCCGTAGAAACCCCACGTTACTCGCCAACGACTACAGTTGTGCCTGTAGAAACCCCACGTTACTCGCCAACGACTACAGTTGTGCCTGTAGAAACCCACTTTTACTCCCCAACGACTACAGTAGTGCCTTTAGAAACCCCACGTTACTCGCCAGTGACTACAGTAGTGCCTTTAAAAATCCCACAACTCGCCAACGACTACAGTAGTGCTTACGAAATCCCCGTTACTCGCCAGCGACTACAGTAATGTTTCAGAAACCCCACGTTAATCGCCAGCGACTACTGTAACACCCACGTCGTAAGAAAACACGTTCTACGACCACTACGCAGTCCGTGACTCCAAATACATTGTCAGCATCACTATTGCCCATTGGCAGTGTCTTTTTCTCATCTTTATTTCTTATGAACAATTTGACCGATATGATTTCCTTCCTTCAAAGGTGCTTTATTTTCTCTATTTTGAGTGATTTCGGTTTAGTTTGACCAAAGTCTAACCGATATGGATAAATTTATAAACACATTCAAAAATACAGAGAGAATAAATATATGAAAAAGATGTACATATATGAACTGAAAGCAGACTTGCAGCATGTTTTAAAATAAAAATATCATGATATACAACTCACTTACAAGAAAGTCTTTTAATCGAATATGATAATATATTAAACGCAAACGTTGTGTAAAAAGATTATTGTCAATATTTTGATAAAGAAAATAACATCCTGTTGAAATATAACATTTCCAAAATAATGAATAATTGAACATATTTCAATTTTAAGCTGCGTTCTGTAGTACGTAATCTAATAATACAATAGTTTTGAGTTTGAAACATAAAGTTAGTTATGCCCTCACGACTTTAAGCCACTAGATGGCAGCTTCTTAGATCAGAACTGACGTTTTCCAAAAAATAAGTGTGGTGTAAAAAAAGGAAAAGAAAAGCAATAAAGAATCACAACTTAGACTAAAGGTAGCAAGAAGATTGGAATACACGAACAACACCCAAAACTTGTTCTTCATTTGTTTTTCACAATGCCCGTCTAGATTCTTACACAGTATAGACATTTGATTAAGCACCGATGAGTCTCATTTTGAGCGGGCTATCATGATCTAATTGAAAGAATGTCGTCATTTTTTATCCGTGTCTGTTTCAATATAAGATACACACATGTATTTTTAAGAAGACATTTTTATATTACGTAGCTTTATGTTGTGGGGGACGTTAATTATAAAAACAATATCATTTATACACGTGTACAACCAAAGGACTGGCTGATGTTTGTATGAGTTTGTTTTAACGTCCGCTGACAGCATATCAATTATTTGGAGACGGCTTGTGACGGATATAGTATTGCCAAACTGCAGAATCGTGCAGCTGAAATGAGACATAACACTACATCAAATCGCATTATCCAGACACGTGGCCAGCCAGTCCGGGAGATACCATTTTGTGAATGCGCTGAAAGCAAAGCAATATAATAATGTACATGTACAAGGGAATTTTCTGTAGGTTTTTCGATAAACACCATTAAATTTACATTTATTTCTCAAAATATGAGAAATATGTGAGAAAATAACCCCAATCAAACAAGAACTGTGATTTAAGAAGTATGAGGTTAAACAGGGCTTTGTTATATTTATGTCGCACCATGCCCAGTCACAACAAAGTAAGAACACTACATCTGAAGGTTATTGCCTCCTGATCGAGTGAATGTGTTTCGACTGCATATGCAAAAGACCGGCACGTTTAATCACTTTCTAGGCGGCAATACTATCTCTAACCTTTTAACAAGCAAATGGGATTAGTATATTAAGTTGTAACAATATGTTCTCCAACAATATAAAAGATATTCCATTTTAAACTCTTATGTGATTGTAATGAAAGTGGTGGTGTCGGAGTTATAAAACAACGTATGTAAAACGATTGAAATCAGATTCTGAAACAAATTTGTTTGTTTGTTTGTTTGTTTGTTTGTTTGTTGGGTTTAACGTCCCACAACAGTATTTCAAAAGTGTTTGCATATATTATTTCTGTTCAATCAGTATGTGTTTTATTCATTTTTTATTAAATACCGCTGGCCTTTGACTGTCATGACAGAAACTGATTTTACCTTCATTTCTATCAACTGGGCACAATCTATTCTAAGCAAGATTGTCAATTAAATGAATATATGTTTAACTTAATTTCAAATTCAGTTGTTATGCATATTGAAGATCTAAAAACTTAAACTGAATTATACACACTATTTAGGATTCACGGATTGCTTTTTAGATAAAAACAATTTAACAAACGCAAATATACAGTTTGTTTATAAATTCAAATTCATTCTTCTACAAAGCTTCGACACTGACAGACTTTATCGCTTCTCAAAACGTCGCCTAAATGTCTTTATGGTAAATAATCCCTTTGGGCTAGAAAAGAAAAACACTGGAAGCGTTCCGAATGTAAAAGCAATCGACTTAAGTGTAATTCGGAGGTAACTAAAGTGTACGAAGATCTTGCTGATGATTTAGAATTAGCAAACAGTCTGACTTCCGGTCCCCAGGGGACGCAGACGAACTGGTCAAAATAAACATCGGGCCTCTGATGGATTAAATTCTTATTCTAAATCAAACAGTCTTCATTTGTATTCCCGCCGGACTTCGGTGATCACTTAATATGGAAGACGGTTTCCGTCTGAAACTGTATTCGAAAAAACAATTTGTTTTCTATTTTCCCCCATTTAAACATCGGTTAACGTGCTTCGTATCGAATAAAGACAAACGCAATTCAAGTCGTTTGCTCTGTTCTGTCTCTAGATGAATCATATACATATATTACACTTCAATCACTAAAACAGATATATAATTTTTATTTTTCATTTGAAATATATTAATTCCCTGATTCATAATACATCAAAACAGTTTCTCAGTTTAGCATAATGCTAAAATTCAAACAAAATCCAGTATAATATTCACGATAAGATAAACTATGTGTATCTGCTTTGTGCATATTCAAGGCTTAGAACCATGTTTTAAGTTCCTTCTGAGCCGATAAATTTCATGTATCAACAGAAACAAACAAATTATCCCAAATAAATTTAACCACTGTGTTGTTTGTGTAATTTAGTGTTTCTCATAACATGTTTTTCAAATTAAAATTTTCCTTGTGCTGTGTAATTTCAAGGTCTGAAATATTTACTAAAGTTAGAATAAGTTCGGAAACATGGCATTTTGTCATTATTGGTTGGTAATGATCTTTTACAGACGTGTTGGAAATTTTTAAAAAAAATGAATGACATGAAACTTTCCGAACTACAGAGGTGACTTTGGACATCAGCTCATGGAAGGATCTGTCTGATCCAGGGTGGTTTTGTCACAAAAGCCTCAAAATATATCTAGATAAAGTAAAGGGTTAAAAGATATAAGTTATTTAAGATGGGGCCTGACGAAGATTTTTCTTTTAAAGTCTTTGAATTCAGTGTGTATTTCGTGTGTCGATCGAATCTGAATAAGAACATAGCCTCCCATTAATCCAATCAAGATAGAAAGCGAATGTGAATGATGATATTTATCGTTATTATTATTTGATACCTTAGCTGTAAACACTGTATAGACCACTTCAATATGTCTCCATCACGTAAAACAGTAATCTTATATCCTTTATCCGTTACCTCCTTGTAACATATTTATTTACAGCAATGCCAACTGTAGACGACGTCTGAATGATCCACGACTCGATCGAGCTCATCTATTTCTTCTAAGATATAAAACAATTTAGTGACTGTAAGGTTTCATTACATATAACATTATATTTCTCACTTTGCAGACTAGTTTTAGATCGTAAGGCTACAGTAACTTTTAATTTGTGGCGGATATCTGTTGTGATTTATTTCGTACACAAGCCATTACTTTACGGGCAGTTATTCATAAGAATTGCGTGTGACGTGAAAGATTGCGCTTCTTCTAACTACAAAAGGGACTGTCTGGCCATGTTCTTTTGTGAAATATTACGGTCTTAATCTTTTATATATTATGACAATCATTCGGACGAGACTAGATATGGCAAAGCGAAAGTTAACCACTGATAATGCTGCGTTTTGGACTTCAAAGTAAATTTTTGTATATCTAATGGTTTTATAGTGGAGAGAAATGTGTCTATCTATGAGGGAAATAATTTCATAAATCTAAATCATTTTGACATATTCCGTATCTAAGCACATAATGTCATGAACATGTATTTATTTTATACTTTTGTATATAATGGCGCGTACCGCCCAGAACTAGGATCAGATTGTGAAATTGACATATAAACTTGGTATTGTGATAAACGCCTGTGTTGCAATACTTTACTTTCTTCCTCTCTGTAAATAAGCATTGACAAGTGCATGTAACCAAAGTCAGAGATTTGATATAATTTATAAATAAGAACCAGTGGTTTCATCATTTAGTTCATTGTTTGGTGAATATTTAGCTAAGAGAGAGTTAAGTTGAGAATGTGTGGTCCGTAAACGCTTCTTTCGACCAGACCGGGCACGAATAAAACGCCAAGATTCGACCTTGGAAATGGTAATGTCAGAGAAGGATATGTCCTTGGCAAGACTTGGACTCTCAACCCTCAGATTCATGGTAAATAACAACATACTCTGCTACTTGACTGCACAAGTCTTTACTGCCGCTTCACAGCTTATCTAAAGCAAGGTCACCCACGGGTGTTGCTGAGCTACATTTTTCTTCCGTTCACGGATTTCCTTCAGAAAAGGAGTAAAACGCTCAGAAATTTAATTTCTATTTAGCCAAAAGCAACAGTGCTCGTGTAACAACAACAGGAAATTTCAACATTTCAGCTAGGGGCACGTTCGAAAGACGTTAAAATCTACTTATAGAATACAATGAAACCAGCTTTCGAGAACTTCATTTATTCACTGTTATTTGCGGTATAGATTTGTCAGAGAACGAACGCTTCATTTGTAGCATTCATGAATAAAATACATTAACCTTGTATAGAAAAGAAAGGATGACACATCAAAGGGTACAATAAGCGATAAATGAAGTTTGAAAGCGGACATCGAAATGTCAAGTTGTGTCAGATATTTTCCCAATGGTTCTCGTCTTTATGAAACTTTTACTACTGGCGCATGTCTTGTGATTATATTTAGTTCATTTCAAATTGTGCTGATTCCGAGGATAGAAATGTGTACTTATTTTGCCTTTGGCATGGCTCTAAATTCGCATTGCGTAACACTTAGATCGCGCCAAGTTAATAAGAAATAATTTAATCAACCATTGATATTCACTATCATTAAAATTGTATCATTTTATTAACTATATTATATACCTGTTTTTACATATTGATTTACTGGAAATAACAGGTTGAAATCCACACGCAAATCTGAGTTATTTAAAGTTATTTTTAGTGAAAATAATCATATCATTGTCGAGAACATATATACAGTGTGAAAAAAAGAAAATATCAACTGCTCATGTTTCTAAAATATAATTCAAACTTACAAAAATAAAGAAAGTTACCTAAAGTGTACAAAGCAACTCTGTGTATATCCGGAAAACAAACTGAAGGTTAATACATACCGGTCGAAATGTCTCACATTACAATTTTGCAATATCCATCATTGTACTTTTCACCGGCTTTTAGTTAGAACGGAATGCAATATCCATTGTTGTTCAGCTGCTAGGCAAGCTTGTACCACACTAAATAAGGCCCTGTAATCCATGTCTGATCTGTCAGATTACGATCTTTTGCGGCCGTCCGCGCTTCCCCGATCTATTGCATTTCCAAATTGACTTCTGACTTAATTTGAATGTTAAACCTATTCTGTAAATAATCTGAGGTTGGTTGTGTTGTCCTGTCTGCTGCTCTGAGTTTTTGCTGACTTTATTGTATCTATATATTCATTCTCTTAACTATTTTTGTTTTTTTTATTAAATTTATCCTCTATGTGCCAAAACTTTGTATTCCCTTGCTGTTATTTAGAAGTTTATCATCACCATAACATTGTTTCGTCAATCTACAAGTGGAGGAGAAGCCATGACTAACAAGGCGCCTAAGTTGAATCAGCTTCCAATCGCAAAAGCCAAGTAAATTATTCAAGTACAAAACGATAATAAGTCAGTTAGGTCACGTGAGACCAATCCCTAATCATAATGATGGTACACATTTTTTTTAAAGTTACTCATTTATCATTAGACATGTTAATTATAATATAACCCGCGTCGGTGATTTTTATGAACATCTTTTTTTTCCAAAATCTTTTTAAAAAAAAACTTCTGTTCTTACATATATATTTTATTATTAATATTGAAAGAGCATTGTTTCCTGATTCTAAATATGTTTTGTTTAATTTATTTAAACACATTTATATTAGCTGAGATATCGTGCATTTTGTACCTTGAAAATAATGCATTTCCGGCCGGAAACAGCTGATATGCAATCAGAATCAGTTAACATCTATCGATTTTCACCCGATCGTATCTGAATCCTCCAGAGTTAACCTAAGTTTAAGATAAAGAGTTGTACTCGTTTCCTTTGGAATGTTTAACAATTTAGAAAGACAAACATGAAACAAGTAATGAATAGTGCTGTAATAATATGCCTTTTCAAATAACAACTAATGAGGAAGATGTTCGATTTTTGAAAAACAATGTAAATCTGCCTGTCCTGAATTACAAACCTATAACTAGAAAAAGAAATCGATGAGATCTTATGGGTCCCTTGGGTCCCCGTGTCAATGTTCCGTATAGTACAAATTTATCATTGCAGGGATACTAAGTAACCAGTAATGTATCATTGATGGTTAAATAATTGCGTGTTGCTACATCGGTGTTTAGCTGAGACATACCTCATTTACGTAGATTGTAAAAATGGCTCATTCATGTCGATGCCGAAATTGAATAAATCCATAATTTCTATTCCTGAATCATATGAAAAAGTATTCTGAAATTGGGTCAATGTATTTGCGTAATTGTACGCGAACTTCGTGTGTTATACAAATATGGAACACGTGATATCTCAAGATGTGATATAAATATTTTACTTCAAAATAGAGTACGAACCCATCTAATATTGTGAGCTATATTCACTCAGTCACAAGATTTACTGATATCGATGATTTTATTTTCCCAGTGAATACATAAAGATCGTTATTTAGATAAGGAACGTAAACAACGTTTGGAACAGATAAAACACGTGCACATGCTATCAAGAAATCTGCATTTCGCATTTGAAAATACCAATTTTGTTATGAGCCTTCAAGTTGGTGTTATTATATGATTTGATTCTTAACGGGCTTTTGTGTAGTTTACGCAGTTTACGAACAAATACCAATTCGACGTTTTCTGAGAAAAATCCAAAATAAAAGACCTCTCACCAAAGAAATATGGCTTTTGTAGGTTATAAAGCCTTTGCTGTTAAACCATTCAGTTTTCAGGAATACAGGAAGGCAATTGGGGCGTCGGGGGATAAAATAACCGGGGAAAAGGGTACCAAAAACTAAAAAACATTACCAACGGGTTCCTGTGTTGTCTATTAGTTCTTTGTTTGGGGATTATTAATTTACCTCACTTGTCCTAATGGGCGTCCATTCATTTTTTCACTTTTAATTTTCTATTCAAAATTATTCCTGTATGTTTTCCGTATTTGAATTAGTGCCATAATTTGAGACACTGTTGCTGAAAATTCTAAACAAGCTGTGCATCATTTTATTAGAAAATGCAAGCAATTTGAATAAATGGTGATTATTGGTTGCCATCCTTAGTGTTCCAATTTGTTGCTGTGTTGCAGATAATCGTATTAAAGCAGTAATACAGTTATAAAGCGACATTCGGCTTTGTATATTTGCAGGTGTTCATGGAGCTTGGGAGCACAGAGGTACCCGGATAGAACTACAAGTCCATCGCAAGCCCTTACCAAAATCCGAGTGACCCTCTCGCGATTCGAAAACACAGCGGTTACAGGCTGAATGATATTAAAGACAGCTACTTAACCTGCTTTGCCACGGATGCCCCATTAGCCCGAAGGTCCCTGCCTCGAAACCAGACATAGCCTCTGCGGCTCCTCTTTTACAGTGATAGTGAAACATTTTCACTTATAAAAAGAGGATCAGAATAAGACGCTGTTGTGAAATGAACATATTGGTTAAAGCTGTGCTAAAACTTCTTTCAAGTCAATCAATTAAATATCCAACACAGCATAGGTCTTACTCTGTACAGATTATATGAACCGCCCTTGTAATCAAGTATTAGAGAAGAAATATATTCTGCACGATCAACTTTTTGGACACCAATTCTAACGTATTTGTACGAGTCCGTACACTCACAAAGAAGATGTGCACCTTTTGTATTTAGAAAACATATCATTTGCAATATCGCACACTATATCTCATATGTATCTGTCATCGATCTAGCCCAAATCCTACCACGTGGCATGAATAGAATTTTGGCTAGATCGATATTTGCAATACATGTACATGTATATTGAAATATTTAAATTAAAAACTCTACATTACATGATTAGATCACAGGGTCCAAAACACGAAGACCAATTTCAGTTTACTTACGTCAGCATCTATATGGCATCCTTCTATGACATACTTAATGCTTTTCAGCAAAGATACATTAACACAAAAAGACAATATTTATACTCTAGGCGTATGGTTGCAGATAAGGAGATTTCAAAAAAGTTACTTATTTTTTTTATTATTATTATCAAATCAACTCAGCAAAACATATGATTGATATCTCCACTACACACGTCCACAGGCATTTAGAAAACTTAATATACTCTGGTTCCATTAAGAAATGCACTACTAAGCGTTGAAAGGCGGAGGTCCCATGGTTTTTTCCTAGCCATTTTGATATCAATTTCGACATTTGTCAAGGGTACAGCCGCCAGGGGACAGTTGTCAGTGGAAGCCGAAATGATACGTCTTCCTAGTGTCAGCGTGTTTCTTGACCAGCAAAAACACTTCACTTCCAGGCAGTCTAGCATTTTCTCCTATGAGACTTGTCCATCTCTCTGATGTTCGCCCTTTACTGTGTGTGTTGCATACAGGCCAGAATAACGTCGCCAGGGCAACTAGAGGAACTCTGCTGCCAGCGATCAGCGTGTAGTTATTGTCATGTGAAGGGAATTCTATTGTCCGAATGTGACAATGAAAAATGGGGTCACCGAGAGACTCTCTATCATCCGGTGTTATTCCATGTTATTTCACGCAACCAAGGAGAAAGGGAGAGAAAGAGTGATTCCTTAGATTAAAGAATAAAATGGCATATATCTTTGACATTTGAAGACAGGTCTTGCTTGGGTCCCTATAGGATATTAAATATTTCCCACAATCTTGATAACATTTTACGTTTAGTTTAGAACCATACAATGTGTAAATGACATAAATTTTTCTTCTTGGGGTCCATTGACTGGAAAATTACTTTAAAAAAAATAAGGCTTGTCTTAACATTAAAAAATTCAAATATATAATTTATGATTTATTTTAGATATATAGATATCATTTATAACAATGGTATAGATTTTGGGGTACTAAAGTCTTCGAGCGTCTGAAAGGTTTTAATCGCACAAACATTAGACACACCAATTTATATATATTCACGTCAGAACAAATTCTGCATGAAAGTCACGTGATATTTTCCATGAAGAAAAACAAATAGGTGTTATTTTTTAAGAGTAGAGGACAATAAAATGATAATAAAACACATCAACTCTGCACAGAACACTTTGCGTGCCTAAAGGAATATAACAATAAATTAAGGAAGCAAAAACATCTTTATCAGGAGTAATAAAAATATTGTTATTATCAAAAGTGGTATTTGCTCTCGGAAAAGCAAGATCTCAAAAAGCATTCCAAACGTCATCGAATGGAATATAGCAATAAAACGAAGAGTTGGTGATCATGGGTCTGGTTATCTTTGAACGGGATTGACAGAGTAAAGTACCACATCCTTGGTGAGACTTTTTAATGGCAATCGATTCAGCATGGACGGTCGTGGTTGCGTGATTACTTTCTTTTTAATACCTCCAGGTCTATTGCTTCCGGGAAGCCTCTATCCTTTTCTTTCTTTTCACGGTTTCTCTTTGCCTCTGTGGTGTGTCATTAGTGTGGCCGTAAATGTACAAAATGTTAAGATGCAAGCGATCAGGTGCACGTTAAATGTACAAAATGTTAAGATGCAAGCGATCAGGTGCACGTTAAATGTACAAAATGTTAAGATGCAAGCGATCAGGTGCACGTTAAATGTACAAAATGTTAAGATGCAAGCGATCAGGTGCACGTTAAATGTACAAAATGTTAAGATGCAAGCGATCAGGTGCACGTTAAATGTACAATTAATGAGTATCGTAAAATTAAATGAATTAAAAAATAAAAAGGCTAATTATTAATTTGAAAAAAAGTTTGAAAGTATCGGAAATAAAGGAAATATAATAATAAATCATGGGGTACGTTTCATTTAACTTCGTAGGATAAAATTTGATCTTAGTCGTAAGTTTGTTGTTCTACATTAGTGTCAAAATAAAAACACAATTCTTTTTGCAAAGAAAAAAATCAAGGTAAAATAACTTTTATTACATTTGAATTACGCTTACGAAGATTTTCTTTTTCGTACGAAGCTTACTGATATGTACCCCTGAATCGCTTAAAAGTTTTATTTTTGTCTCTAATAAAACGGTATTGACTTAAATCGATAGTTTGTGAGAGATTTCTTTCCTCCGTGAACATTTCAGTAACGTTTACTATATCACGTCGCATATATTTGTCATGATACCACACCAGTCGATCAAGCTTGACACCGTTCACTAGACATATATCTATGCTAAACCTCGAGCGGAGAGCAACAACTATCGGGATGTGGCGATCGGGAATCGAACTCGCTCCCGAAGAGAGCATTCTAACCAACTGACTACCGAGACAGTCCGACTGATATTCGATTCTGTTTAGCGAGGTAACAGTATTCCTAGCATTGGGAATTTTAATTGAACGCCATATATCAATAGTGTGTACATGTACCTGCTTTAAGGCGCAAACTCCTTTAGGTTTCTTAAACCCACGCATTGATCTTACATAAATCTTTTCAAGAAAGTTCACAGTAACACAATGTCTTTCATGAAGTATTTACACTAATCCTTTGATGTGTTGACGTATTCAATTACAATCTATGATACTGTATTTTCTCGATATTTTAATCCTAAAAGTAATTTGACACTTTAATATAACTAATCCGAAAAGTAAATATTTAATTCTTTCTATTTTATACGATAAATATTTAAATGTTTAACTCGACAAGAATCCAGGGAAAGTGTATATTCCAAATAAATATTTACATGAACATTTTACTTGAAGGCGTGAGAAAGATATTTATAATTGTAAATAGCGCTCGTTTTTATCTACCTGTACCGTTTTACAGGCTACAACACCGATCTTTCTCTCCGTGCAAGTTGCTCAGTGTCCAAAAAAACCCTCTAAGTCCTCCATTTATACCTAGCGTTAAGTAATCTAATTTATATCAACTTAGTCGTGTATTTGAATACTTCATATGATATGAATTTCTACCCCATTTGAGTATTAGGAAAAACGCCGTGGTTCAGTGGTAGCGTACCCTATTGCGAGTCTGAAGGTTTGTGAGTTCGAACCCCCTAGAGGAGTGGGATTTTCCATGATCTTCTCAGATACAAAATACTAGTCCAACCTAGGGACCGGAAATTAATATAAGTTGTTAGAATGTGTTCCCTTTTTAATGTAAACTACCAAACTTAAGTTTAAACTAATATAAGTATTACTTAGCTCTTAGTATAATGGTGGCCTGTATTTCTTTTGTCAAAAATAACGATATTGATGTGTGTGTGAGAAGAAGAGAGAGAGACTTTGAGTGGGTATACATCATTGCAATTTATATCAATGTGTGAATTTGTTATTTGCATTAAATGTTTTAAGATACATTAATGGATAAGTGTTTTTTACTTCTCACATTATTTTTAAACGATGAAATAAAGTATTTTAAACATCTATGTTTAAAAAAATGTTATACAATTATAGTTTGTAAGATGTAGTTTTTGTCTTCTTTATAAATTGAAATAGTACTGATTTTTTGCGCTCTCTCTCTCTCTTTTTTTTTTTTTTTTTTTTTTTTTTTTTTTTTTTTTTGAATGAAATATTCCAAAAATTTTTTTGGTTTGAATTTAAATTAATAACTAAAAGTCATACAAGGTCGTAGCTTTGAACTTTGTAACGTATATTTGATTAATTTATGGTTAATATTTGGTCATCGGAATGATATTAATGAAGTTATTTTGTGCTGCACAAGTGACACGCTTTTGGTTTGTTACAAACTATACTAATCTTTCACGGCGGTGTTTAGATTGGACAAGTACTTTGCGCCTGCGGGAGACCGTAAAATCTATTACCCATAATGGGATTCGAACCCAAATCCGACCCACATCATGACTATTAAACCCTAAAATGGTAAAATCAATAGTTTCGTTGACATTAAATTCTAATGGATCTCTTTCTTCTAACGGCAGTTTTGTGGGAACATATATTTGTGATTGCTTGATCTACAAAGTCTTCAAAATGAAATAAATAATATATATATATATATATATATGGGGGGGTTAACGCAGCCATCCACAAAACAAGTCCCTCGAGAAAATCGTATCCCCTCATTATAAGAAAGTTATGATACCGGAATTACCGGTTTTATCCCAGACGTACACTACTGGTACATATTTCTCATTAATGTATCCAAGGTGATGTATTATCCATGTTTATCATGTTTATCTCGATACCAGTATGTGTTTATCATGTCAACAGTCATTAAGAATGTGTAAGTGTGCATTTTGCACAGTATACTATTTTTGTGGAATAACGTTAGCCTAATGTACACATTAAATATAAATGATTCTTTTTATCTAATTCATTTTATGTTTTTTGTAAGTATAGCATAGCTAATGTATATACGTTTTTGCAAAGCATATCATTAATTTATATTTTGAATTAAGATTAAAATGTCTTTAAACTATGAGCTATAACATACGCCTACTATTGAATGGGCAATGAAATATTCTCCTTGCGATAACTGTATGATACCGTTAGCTGTTTTTTGTTTGGCTTTGACTTTTGCGTTGGAACAAAATGCAAAAACATGACCTTGAAATGACGAAGATAGATTAATTCACGATAGTTCCTGATAAATGAAACAACGCTTATAACCTCCCATTAAATCAAGTTGTAATTTCCATCCGGGTATAAAACCCATATGCAATAAAATAAAAAAAATAAATAAAAAAGTAAACTTTAATTTAAGCATTTTTTTTCTTTACACTGAGGTATCTATTTCATGTTGCAAAGCCATTATCTGGAATGCAGCTCGTCTTTCAAAGTATTCTGTCAAAACTGCCGATATGACAGGGCTGTTTTTGATTTATGTATAGGCGCGGTGTGTATCAAGGGATATTTATATTTAATATAAACTATTAAATCCAATAGCTTTATATCCTCGCTTTCAGGTAGAGAGCATATAAACAGAAAGATGACATGCGATTTATGATCGTATATTGTTAGAGTTATTTAGTTTGATGCAAATGTATCGAAAATAATCGCTCATTAATCAAGGAGCACTGTTATCAGATGTTAGAAGCACATCATTAACATATAGTTTATAAGTATGTTGCACATTTACGAGGAATGTGCCAGCGGTAGCTGCTACTGGCTGAACATTTCGCCAATACCCGAAATCGAAGATTAAATAAATTGTCTATAACATCTGCAATAATAATAAATAAAGAATTATTATTATCATAACTAAAGCATTATTATGAATTTTACGCAAAACATTTCCTCATCGCCAAATCAAACATCTTTACTTTACTATATAGACCACTCAATATTTCCCTTCACACGTGCCTGTAAATTGTTTAGAGGTCATGTGCCGTCCGTTCTTGCAAGCACAACTTGTTTGGATTATCCAACTTAGATCTATATACAAGTTTTTTTATCTTCCATTACCCCATTACGAACCTCACCTCCCTCTCGACCCCGGGAAAAATGCTTTAATACGAGGTAACATTTTTTATATCGTTTAACAAAATAAAATGAATTTCAACATTTTCTTATTATTTACATAATTTGTGTACCAATTTTCGTGGACATTATTAGAATATTTTCATTTATATAATACTGGGAATTCAAATGTAAAGCGCTTCGAGAGATAGTAAATCGTTAATAAAACAAAAAAAAGTAGAGTTCTACTGAACGATGAAGTTTATAAGTAACGTTATATTTAACAGAAACAGATTGTAGATACTCGGAAACAACACTGACCTATTACCCCCTCTCTCTTTCTCTCTCTCTCTCTCTCTTATAATGAGTAAAGTCTCTCTCTTAATTATTATGAGTAAATTCTTGTGAGTAAATTCTCTCTCTCTCTCTCTTCACCCATAAGAGAGAGAGGGAGAACACATTCGTAAAGGAAACAATTAAAGGCAATTCGTGAGTACAGCCACGACCTAAGTACCATTTGAATGGTTGCAATTCTATTTAAACTTGATATCGTTTGTCATTTTATCTCCCCTTGATTATAAGGAACTGTTATTTTCTCATTTTATTTTCCTCCGATCTGTAGAATGTTTTCATGTGGACCTATCAACAAAGACAACTATCTTTTATTTAAAACTCGGTTAATGTTTTGATGAGAACCATCTAGTGACAATAATAATTAAAGTAAAAAAAATGCTTATATCATAGAATACGTTGGTATAGAGATAAATGCAAAACGTCAGTATTTTCATTAATATAGAATTACAAGTTTTGAGTGTCTTAAGCATCAATTTTGGCCCAAACTCTTACTTTGTTTATTATTTTGCTAAAATTAGCAATATTATAACAAATAAAAATAAAATTAGTTAAAACACTTTAGACCATAATCTTTCTGAATTAATTTGATAAAAACAAAGCATGTTATCGACACGAACATGGTTTAATAAACATGTTTTTATGAGTGAATGAAAACCGATAAGAAAGCAAACACGAAGGGGTCTAAAACAAATATTGGCATGGAAATACCTCAAATCTTGCGAAGTCTGCACGCACTTAACTTCTTAAATGTTATTTCGAACTGCCATCGCTACAATACAAGTGTATGTCTTTCTTATCTAACTAAAGAACACGCAAGTCGTGTTAGCGTTAAAATCCATTTATCCAATTCGCAGGTTATATCTGAGATAGCTTATTAATTGGTTTGATATATGTAAAAACATTTAGATCTTGAGGAGTTTCTAAAACCAGTAATTTGAAGAAAGAGTCAATAGAAGTTTAACACAATACTCTTAAATTTATACTATGTGTATTTAAAATCATGTGTGTTTCAAGTATAAGTATGTGTTTTTGAGTCATATTTCATGGGTTTTTTTATATTTATAAGACTAGGATATAGCAGATGGTACAAATGCATTAGAAAAAATATGGGATTGAGGAGAGATCTGTTTATTGCTATGTTCGAGGTTAATGCTTGAGTGGTATTAGTAATTGGCAGGCAATTTATTTCACGGTAAACATATTATTTATTAAAAGCAGGTGACGTAAAGGATGGTAAAAACAATTTTTTTGGAGATAGAGAAGAGGACGGACAGAGAGCGGGAGATGGAAAGAGAGAAAGAAAGAGTGTGTGAAAGAGAGAGAGGGGGGAATGGAGAGAGATGTATATTAGTAAATATGTTATAGTGACATGTGCAATCAGGCAATCAGTTCACCCAGTACCAACACAACAAAGATAATAAATGAACAATTAAATGCACCCGGCCATATAGGTCTCTAAGTTGCCTGAAAACTTTATTAAACAAAAAAGTAGGTTGTGTTTTATTTGGGAGAGAGAGAGAGAGAGAGAGAGAGAGTCTGCAGGAACAAACATAATCATATACGATAATGAAGAGACCATATAGTCACAGCTAACCCTGTCGCATTTCTGAACGACATTCACCGTATAAACTTAAGGGAATATCATTAGTCTGGTGTATTGGTGATAAGAAATAAAATTATTACTTAATAACACTTTGCATTAATTCAATAAAGCCACCGGATTTTGCAAAAAACAATTATAGTATATATTCTCCGAATTTTACGTTAATCAATTTGTCAATGTTAACGGAGGCCACATTAATAGTCTATAAAGATAATTGTTTAGGAAAATTGTTAAGATAATTGCTGTTTCAATTATAATAGATTTCAAATATAATGTTTTAAGTTTATAAGCCCCGCCTTGGTTCAGTTGTATGGCGTAGACGCCCGCTATAGAAGATTGTTGCAGGTTTGTTCAAAGTTGTTATGTTGGGACGAGAACATTTATGTTAAAAGAGATTCCAATGTCCAAAATATAATATATTCGTCACTACATAATCTCACCATTGTCACTATTTACCCGTCACTACATTATCTCACCACTGCCAATACCTATCCGTCACTACTAACCCTCACTGTATAATCTCACCAATGTCGCTTCTTACCCGTCACTACATAATCTCAACATTGTCACTATCTTCCCGTCACTACATAATCTCACCATTGCCAATACCTATCCGTCACTACATAATCTCACCACTGTCAATACTAACCCTCAATGTATAATCTCACCATTGTCACTGCTTCCCCCTCACTGAATATATACTCGAAAATGGCAAGTAATTCACATCACTGAAAATATACTCGATCCTTTCTGACACCTTTTATTATAAACACTAATCGTCTCGTTTGTATGCTTAATATACACGTCTTTTAGTCATTTTGCGTTAAAAATGAAAGAAACGTTGATAATATGGGTCACGAAACAAAGATGTTTCTCACATCAGTTCCATTTTGGCTTGCAGCCACGGTCGCACGCCATTATTTTCTTCATTAGGGATTCCCTTATTATCGTTGTCGTAACATTTCGGACATGTTGCATTTGGCAGATAGCCGAGATTATCCGTTTGTGTACACGTCATATGCGGAATTCCCAAAGTTAAAATGAATTGTGGGAAGATGCAAACAAACAGTCAGAAACACAGAGGCTCGAAGTTCCATTGGATCAGCATATAAACTGTTTATTCTGCTATACTGCTTTGATTTTATATTGAATATCATAATTTAAAATTGCAACATAATATATATACAATCTTATTAATATTAGAACAATTATTATTATTGGCCTTCACAGCTCGGTTGGTAATTTAGCAAATACAGCAAGCAACTTTTAACTCTTAAAAATCTGTATAAAACTATTCATGCAATCTATTCATATATGACACAAAGTATTGAGTAACACTTGCCAGCATGTCTAAGCATAAACTACAATATTGTCTACTTTGTCAAACATGTGTGCGTAAATATCGGAATGACCTCCTCCCTTCTTCCTTTCTCTCTCTCTCTCTCTCTCTTGTGAAAAATACCACTGATTCATTATTATTTTCTGCATAATTAATCTATGTAAAACATTTAAATACAAATTATGCCTTGCCTGCCTATTAAAGGT
Source organism: Solen grandis (assembly GCA_021229015.1). Taxonomy (NCBI): domain Eukaryota; kingdom Metazoa; phylum Mollusca; class Bivalvia; order Adapedonta; family Solenidae; genus Solen; species Solen grandis. The sequence continues at coordinate 70,428,734 of CM037782.1, forward strand.
CTAAAATGTATTTTATTCTGTAACCAATAAGCACACTTTAAATTATACAAGCAATATGTTAATTACTTCTCAATACATCGTACAAAATGTAACACGTCATATACAAATGGTTAACATTACGAGACGCTAATCATGTTTCATGTAACGCAGGCTATTGTCTATTTATTTGCTTTAATATAACAATTGAGAAACATATCCAACGCAAATTTATAAAAAGGATATTAAGAAAGATTAAATAATTATCTTAAAAAACTGCAACGGTATCGAAGGCATTATGAAATTAAAATATCAATATGTTAACTTGGACATTAACTTGAATGTGAAATATTGCAACATGAAGGCTTTCATTCTTCTTGTGTTTTAGTTTAAACTTTATTTATTTTACATCGATTACGAAACAAGTTATCTCATCTTATATTAATCACTCTCGATGGCTCTGGTAGCGGCGTATGTGACCATTATTGTAGTAAGAAACCGGAGAGCCCGGAGAAAAACCTACGTGTCTGGACGGGCGACCACTGTACCCTCTCACGTACGTGACCAGGAATCGAATCCGGGACGCACTGGTGAGAAGCGAAGCGCGTTACCACTACACTATCCAGGCACCCATAGCTATTGCTGAGTTCCGGGACAGGCTTCATCAATTTAAATAATACTGATTGCCAATATTCTTATATCCTCGGTAAAATGAGTCTTGCATTATACGAGGATTTAAATTTCAACCTTCTATCCCCGGAATTACGCAATTCTAATGAATATTCACATTGAATAGTCTTGCCTGTATTCTAAATAATCTTTCCAAAGCCTCTGTTGTCGAATGGTTACATAGCCCGCGCGATATACGAGCGGTTGTGAGTTCGAACGCATATTCAGGCCTCGTTGGTTTTGGACTTGTGGTATCATGCCATTTTTAAACGACGTAATATTGCATTGATAAAGCACTATATTTGTATAATGTTGAAAACAGAAATAATGTACTGTGAAGTAAATTTAACCCAGGCAAGCAAGAAAGCATATTAACGTCATTTATTTATGGCATCAACGACTGACTTAAATGAGGTGTACTTCGGGAAGTGAATTAACCGCATTTCATTTTTTTAATATCCCTTTAAATAAATCCACAAATATATCTTGTTATATTTAAGTTTAAATGGAAATAGGAAAGCTTTTGAATGATGGTGACATGTCCATTAAGTTTATAAATGGCTGCATGCTCGTATGATATAAATAGTTCCCATTAAAAAATCGTCCCATTGCGAAAAACCCTAAGCGACTGTCTCTTTATTTCTGAAATCGATACTAAACAAATACCACGAACATGTTCTAAGTCTAGCCCGTGGTAATAGCGAAACTGGAGTCCAGCTAATGCGAATTAGTTTTAAGGACGAATGAATGACAAAATGAAATTGCAACCTAAATTATGTTCACCATTTTTTTGCTCTAAAAGATCATTCATGTTTCTTTTAAATATGACTCGATCAATCGGACGTGGACTGAGTTGTTGTTATACCGACCGCCCAGTTACCGCCCAGGAAAAAATCTCTCTTGGGGCTGGTGTTCAGCACATTAGGGAGTTACATGACTGTTTGACCCAGCGTCAGGATAATGTGACCGGGTATTGTATCAGTCCACCAATCTATGTCGTGACATTCCAGTTCCATGTATTGTTGTCATATTGCAGATAAGCATTTTTGTAACAGCATTTCCTGTTCTAACGAAAACCATTCTTTGCATTTTTTTGGTTTACGCTGGACAAATGAAATGTAAAACTGTTCACAGTCGTGCCGTAAAGTTAATATCTGTTAAATATCGGCATCAAATGTCAAACAAATTCTGAGTTTGCGTTTGTACCATATAAAAGAAAATGGACCAATGGCACTGTTCTCTTTGCGACACGTGTAGGGTGAATGACTTATTACCAAAGATTACTAGATGGGTCGGTCGATAAGACCCGTATGTAATGGGATAATCTCATCCATCTGATATGAAATGAGAGCTGGTTTATTTGTTCATGAACCTTTATTTATCGACCAGATCTTCCTCGTTAAGTATGAAGCATTAATTCATGTCATCTGCGGCTTAAGTTATATCGGTCCTCTCTTTACCAAAGATGTTAACCACACATTCTCCGATGTTCATCATTCCTAGCACCAATCTTCTCTCTATGATTATACATATATACAACTATCTGCTTAGCTCAGAAAGTGTGACATCTAATGACCTTGAAGTTCTTGGATTGAAATATGCTAGCAAGTGATGATTCTTTTTAATATCCTGACCCCCAAACCCCCGAAAACAGGTAACCTGAGTTAACATCCATGTTTACAAAGGACTAGGTTTAAGGTTCCATTTTATAAATATTTTCTTTGAATCTCCAGTACTAAGTCATTCATCAAAGGTATGGATGAGTCGCGGAATTTTGTAAGTACTCTGCTTTCATAAACATCACTGGCTTGAACGGTATTCAGGTCAGAACATGCGTGTAAATATAAAACTTGAATCTTATATTACCAATAAATATAGTATAAATAAGTAAATGAAAATTTTCAGATCGAATAATCATAAGAAATTATTATCGATGTATAAAACTATATATTTTTACAATTATAATGCATCTTCTATGTTTTTAAATATTCAGCATTATCGAAGCCGTTTTATCATTATAACTGTGTACGTTCACGTGTACATCAATGTAATGCACCGGCCAGACATTCCGTCTTTACCTTTTATTTGAATTGATGTATTTTGCGATTGTCTTATTATGAATTTCAATAAAGTTTAACGGATTAGTTTCTCTTTTTTTTTCCTGCCTAATCAATGTTTCTATCATCATATTTATCTAGAGCGTCAAGTACAAAAGAATACTTCAATTTAATTTTATTTTTAAATATGTTTATTCTATTCGTAGGATAATTGGACCTGTCCTGTAAACTTTATATTACTTTTATAATAAAATAAAGACACAGGATGCAAGAAAATACCTCGACTGTAAAATGCCTAGATCTTCATTAGTCTGGAAGCACCAATAAATCCTAAAAAAAAATGCGTCTTAAAATGATATAATCAGCTTTTTATATTTTCCAGATAGTCTTGAATCATTGCTGAGCTTGTTGCACACTGATAAGATTAGAATTCATAATGCTACCATAATGGCTATTATATATAGTGAAGGCTTGGTCAAATTTAATTAAGCTATCATGTTATTTCCTCTGATAGTACTGCTGAATCAACATTTGTTCAACAAACGAGATGAAAATGATCGCATAAAGCTTCATAAAGAGTTGTTATCCTCTCAAAAACTAGTCTAAATTTGCTTTTAACTTGATTTGCAGATGTTTTAGCTGACTGGATTTGAGAATTTGAGCAGGGAGTCTCAGATTTTTGTTGGGCCATTCACTCTGTTGATTTCTAATTTGACATTTTTAATCCTCTTAAGTCGCTGTAGTTTCATTAAAAAATACTGTCTACTGAACGAATGTTGTTTCATGTTGATATATGTACGCACATATAGAAAGATAGGCATACATATAGACAAACAGACAGACAGACAAACAATGAGATATTACATTGTATACACAAAAATACAGTATCAAACAATACGTTAAAAATAACATCTTATATACATGTACCAGCGTGCTTATGCATACATACACGCTCAGGTTTTTGGTTATTTTCCTAGTAAAATAAATAAGATATTAAATTATTCAATGCTCAAAAAATATTCACTCGCCATATCATTTATTAATTTGGGTAAGACCGTCCCCGGTGGCCGAATAGTTAGAGCGTCCGCCTCTGCTGTGGGAGGTCGTGGGTTCAATCCGAGACAGCGACATACCAAAGTCGTAAAAAATGATACTGTTATTATACGTCCCTTGCATGGCGCTCAGCATATAAGGGTAGTTGCAGGACTGGTTGGCCCGGTGTCAGGATAATATGACTGGTTGTGGTATCATGCCACATGTCTACGGAGTGATACTGCAGTGTGGCAGCACTATATCTGTCGCAAGTAGACATCGTCCCCAATTGACTGAAGTACTGTCGTTGGGACGTTAAACCCCCCCCCCCCAAAAAAAAAAAATGAGTAAGATGTAGGAAATTGTAATTTCAAGACTTTCTCCATTAAGGTAGCGGTATCATATTTCCTGGTAAAGAAAGGTCATCCAGTCATCGATATACAAGTTCAGAGAAACACACATATATAGACAGTGTCTGGTCTTGCATCTCAAAAACATGCACGTGTACGATATTTTCGCTATTTGCTGATTTGCTTTTTCTTTCCAAGAGAACTGGCTTATTGAGGTATCGGCCAGAATGTTTGGAAGGAATTCACAGTTATGTTTGATTAGCTGTCCGTCAATATAACGGAGTGATATTAAAAGGGGTTCTCAGAATAGAAAAAAACAACTGCATATGCAGAGTGGAAAATAAAATGCTATACTCTAAAATCATTAATTTTTGTTGACATTAACTTTCGTGGAATCTGTAATTTTGTCAATTTCGTTGACACATATATTCGCGGATTCATGTTCTAGAAAATGTGAGGTATGTTCATAAGATAGATTTTGTGGGGATTATCATTAGTGGATAAAGCCGTCCCCGAAATCGACGAAAATTAGTCAACCACGAACATTAATGATGCTACAGTATTAATGAAATCGCGATAATGCGGACACACAACAGGGTAATTTCGAAAGAAAAATGTCTAAATATTCAATGTAATCTATTATTAAGATCAAAGGCAAGTCAAAGACGAATCATATCCCACATCTCAATATTTTTCTAGCAATATGGTTCTTTTACTATATCGAATCTTACACTATGAGAAATGAGCAAGACCAGATAGTGTTGCAATAAATCCAGAATACTTGACATAAGTAATTTTATCTAAGAGATTATCTCCGTGTGGCTGTCTGTTGCTTCTATATCAAGAAGACTAGGAAGTAAACACCTGTCACGGGATGTTATTAAAATATTGATTTGCTTAACGCATTTGGTAAATGGCAGATTAAAATGATAATACGAGTACGAAACACAGTTCAGAGAAGTGCATGATTTCACATGCAAAAGGTTTATGTAGCGAAAAGAAATGGATGAGAGTAGTATTGAAATAACTATCGCGAGGACGTATTTTAGTAATATAGTCAGACCTTCCTTTAGCGGCCAGTTAAGGGAACAAAAGAAATGACTGCTTAATAGAGATGTCCGCTAGATGAAGGTTTAACAAATAACAGGTCATATCAACAAATAACAAAATGCTAGTTTGGTAATATAAAAACTGATCGCTTTATGCAGGTTGACCGTTTTATAAGGTGACCGCTAATACCGCTTCAACTGTAGATTCGAGAAAGCAAAAGGGTAGTGTTCATCGATTTAGGACCAGAAGGTTGGGAATTAATCCCCTGCTGCGGTTAAGGATGTATCAAGACATTATTATAAGTAAAATTCAGATAAACCCCGGAACCCCTGAGAGGAATTAGTTTAAGTTGGGCGATCTTGTTCCTCCTAGGAAGTTAAGAGATATAGGTTTACATTCTATTAGATTTATTTGCTTCACTTAATGGTTGTAACGTGATGTCAAGTGGATATATTTGAGATAATGATATACGAAGTTTTTCATACAGCATGATTGTATCACCAGAATGATGGGAACAGTAGTGATATCAATGGTAAACCGTTTGATATTTTGATATATAAGTAGTATAAATAGAACAGGTCCAGTGGTATATGTTGCTTGAATTATGATACATTGGAAGTGGTGAAATCTTAAACCAGATTAAATGTAATTAAAAATGTGCTATAAAGTCATAATCTCCCTTTTTGTAATTTATATTGAAAAGATAGAAATAAAATACAAATTTTAAATTTCAAAAATTATAATGCATATTCACCTAGTTTATATCTAATAAATCATAATCATTAAAATTATAAAAAATAAAACTTCTTAATTATTATATCATTATCATTCAGCTCGTTATGAATAGTGATAATCCGATTAAGTAGAATAAGAGGGAGAAGAATAATTTGGCTTAGAAGGGTAGTCATAGTAACAGCTGTAGGGCGATAGCGGGTATTACTGGCTGCAATTTATTATATTACGTTCGCTCTTTTTAAATTAGCATCATTAACAACTGCTCCTAGCATTGCATTTTCTTTAGTATAAAAACTCAGCCAGAAAACACCGTTTCCCACATTCGATATATTTGTTTATAAAAAGAAGTAAGAAAACATCTGATATAAAATATGTCTTTAAGTCAAACTAGTTTGTAACTTGATTTGACGCCAAACTGAATCTGAAATGCTATTACATATAATGGTAATTACTTACCTCCTTATGTTTTACTCCAAAGAACGTAATACATATATCCAACACGGCGAGAACTTATTCATAAAATACAAAGTTAATAGAATCCTGAACAGTGTTTTGCAAACTTTCTCTTATAAACTTTTTCGGTAATACTCCAATATGCTAACAGCAAAAAATCGGAATAAAACAATTCAATATTGCACTCCGAGGACTGACTTGATGTTTGCACCGTAATGTACTTGTGAGGACGCATACTAAACTTCCTCGCGATCCTGCGTGTTCATTGGACAACGCACACTGGCTTCTACCCACTAGCTGTCTGATTAATTCGGTTTATTAACCGCAGTGCTTTAAAACGGTCTAAGATTAGAAGGACATCTTCATGTTAATTATGTTAAGTACGAACTGTCTTAGAATATATCAAACAAGATGCATTGCAAGAATCGCATCGGTTATCACGCTGTAGCTTTCGTAGTGTTGAAAGCTTGATATTGGTATATAAACTATAGATACTGCAACGGGTTTCATATGACACGTAGCACGTTTTACTTTTGTGCTTTCTGTTCGACAGATGTGCATTAAAGTTTCAAAGCAGTGTAATATTATACATGAAGTTTCGGGAGAGGAATGCACTCTACAGTCGTATATATGTTCGCCAGTGATTCATTATGGCTCAGTGATATATGCTTCACGAAAGAAAAAGACAGTTGATATTGATCTTTACCAACAGTGTTGTCTGTTATCAACTAAGAATTTATTTTCCGCCTTTTATTTTTGAAATACTCTCTATGGCAGGCTTTCAGTGTTAACATCCCGGATGACCGATCAGGAGGCCCGCTGCCACGCTATAACAAAGTCGCAAAAACGGTAATGGTGTCTGCTTGCATTGCATACAAAATAAGTATGGGGTTTGCTCGGTGGTGGGATTGATATCATGCCACTTTGCAATACCAAAATTACACAACCCTTCGCCTGTTTCAACCAGGCAAAACCCCTCACATAAATGAATATACTTGATACTATTTTCGGCATAGCTGACCAACCTTACTTTTGACATTTTTACGAATGATGACACAAGATTATACCAAATTAATACTGGAACGTTTTGCTTTGGTAGAAAATGCATATACTTAGGGGAAAAGGCTACGTACAACTAGCAAAATATTCGGACTGAATTACAGTTCCTTTCATAAGCATATACTTATTTAAAAAAAAAAATTCTTCTAAGTAAATATTGATACCTGCTTCGGACCGAACATTATAAACATCTACAGTATATTATAGTCTGCTTCACCATCTCCGCATGTTTTGAAAGGCCGTTAAAATACTGGCCCCATTACAACATGTTTACTCCGCTAAATGCGGAAGTGGGAACGCTTTACATCATATTTAATAAGTGTAACCCCATGAAACGACGAAAATCTTATTTAAAGATATTTCTTGCTTAAGATAACACTCATCACTGTTAAGTTCAAAAGAACTTGATAAATGCTCGTAGACACACTGCATTATATTTAGACACTAAGCTATATCGTTTAGGATATAAATGACCACAATGAAGACATATGTCTTAGGCTGGCCATTAAATATTTAGATCTCAACACTACCAATTTAGATTTCAATCAGTCAGTGTCATCATACCGGTAAGGTAGAATGATGAGAATTTTTAAACTCCTGCAGGAATTCATCTTGAATGTGCAGTTTTAGCTGTTTAGGGATGAAATATTGAGATCAAATCGATGAAACAAAATGTTTCGTGCTTCATTGTGTACTCTATATATAAAATAGAAAATAGTGTTGCTGTTATATACTAACAGGAGGATCTGTAGAAGTGCAGCGTTCTTGTTTCTGTCTGTTTTATGTCCTATGTGAATGGATGGTTGGCTGGCTGGGTGGATGGATAGATTGCTAGATGGAATGCTAGGAAGATAAGATAGATGGAACGATGAATGGATGGATGGATGGATGGATGGAATGCAGAGTAGGTGGATGGATGAATGGATGGATGGATTTTGTAATACATGATACGAGCTCTCCTTCGTGAATATTTCTTAGACTTTCTTCCCAAAGCTTGATATATAACCCCACCCGCTTTAGGTCCCTGCACATACCACTCCCTTTCAGTTAGCTATACGGCTTTGTATATACGAACATATATATACGTACAAACCCCCGGGTTTACTCTTTGGATCAAACAAATGCTGACCGTCAGATAAATGAGACATGACAGGAAAATCATTTAATTCATTTTGAAAATGTTTAACAGCTGTACGTGAACCAACGGAGAGTGTAAAAAAACAACCTTTCAGCAGAACAGTTTATATGTGTATAGACCTTATAGCCTTTTTACAACAAACTGGTTTCTTTTCATGTAATCGTATTTCGGGCAGTACATATATAGTGCTTGGAACACTTTGTGATATAAATATTGATAGAGATTTTAACAGCAGGGTGCCAAACTTAAAGTGATCTAATTAACAATATTGGTAGAGCGTCCTTCTTAGAGTAAACAAAAAGTACAAGTAACCCTTAATCAAACCCTTTTATATTTCAGTGAAAGAATTATTTTTAATTGAAAATTAGTGAAGAGTTCAATATATTGTGTAAAATTTAATTCAATGTAAATATTTATTTTCTTTGATCTTTGGGTAAAGCATGAATACATGTAGTCGGGTTTTACTCAAAACTCGCATGTTGACGAATATGACGAGTTTTTATTACAAGATACACTTCTGAATACTCTAGCAAGAAAACAATATAGTCATAAATGTATTTTTCACGGTCGCCGAGTGGTTAAAGCTTCAACTCCCAGCCAGAACAGTAAATATTAGTAGATGGAACTTTCTGTAGTAAGGTACTATCCTACTTGATAGTCTAACTGTCTGAGGAACGGATGTGTTGCGTTTGTTAGACGTTTTTATTCGTTCCTCGGCTGGTTCTCAGACGTTTTTTAGACGTTGACAGACGGTACTGGCCGTTTCAAACTTTTGACAAGTTAAAAGTTTAGAACGTCTAAATACCGATCGCGATAGATGGTTTTCATCTGTTACTCATGCGGTGTGTTACCGTTTTCACCGTTACCCAGGCGGAATCGAAACGGTATTCATAATTTTATGGCCGTTTGACAGACGGACATCTCGTTATTAACTGCTTAAAGGCTACGAATATTGTGATGAGGCAACAATCAGTGTTTGACCTTTTATAAGAAGCAAAGTGGAGGTTGATAGACGCATTGTAAACGGTATTCATCCTTTTCGTTCGTAACTCATACTTAAGCAGTTATTCCTTTTGAATGCGTTACTCATACTTGAGCGGACGTTTCTCGGATGTTTTTAAACGTTACTCATGCGATTCTATATTCCGTCCATGGCCAACAAGGTTGACTTTATCACCGTCTAAACCCCGCATCATTTAGACGGAGACAGACGGTATCATAGACGTTTGTATGGGTTTATAGACCATTTCTCTCCGATATGAGATGTAAACCTACGCAAATCAACGAGCACATCCTGAACACCTTATCTACATGCTGTGTACATTTTTTTCCCAGTCACTCATTGGCCAGTTTAAATCAGCGAATTATACCGAGTATTGTCGATCCGCTGGTGAAATGGTCTATTGTATTTACACAAGTGCTCGCACCGATGTCAGAATAAATCGAATGGTTAATTGTGGTATCACTTCACTAGTCCATGGCGTAATACCGCGGTGAGACATCACTTTATATCAATTATGTTAAATAAATCTCCGAAAGACAAAAAAACTGTTGAAGGGACGTAAAAAATCAATCATATAATTTATACATACAGCACTAGAAAGTAAATGAACAACATCGATTTAAAGCAT
>CM037782.1:70441383-70446383 GCA_021229015.1 Solen grandis
CATGTCACGTGATATGAGGATTTCACATACATTTTTTTCAGAAATTTGTTGTGTGCAAATGATCGGGTCAGATATTCATTGCGTGCTAAGAGGGTCTAAAATATCAATGAAACGCGTTAAATGGACCATTTCGTCTATATTTCATTTTCCTTTTTTTCCCCAATAATTAACAGCATACAAAAAATAATACATGGCAGGTATTTCATGTCTTATTATTCCAGACAGTTGATGGTATAAGTATATATATATATATATATATATATATATATATATAAGAGAGAGAGAGAGAGAGAGAGAGAGAGAGAGAAAATGAATTTGTAACTTTACTGTTATTGTATCGATTATATTTATAGTGCTTCACACATGTTTGCATTAGGATCCTCTGACAAAATGACAAAAAGGCATTTAACGATCTTTCGGATACGCCTTTGATATCGATATACAAGTATATATATATTCCCCAGATATATATATCTACAGACTTGGAAACAAGTTCTCGTAATTAACGATGAAACTCTCTCGACTGTTGCTGAGTTGGACCAGCACTTTGCGTCGAGAAGTCCTTGGCAAATCTTAGAAAGTCATGCAAATTATCAATACACCACTGTGTCCTTATAATTTAGCAAATACTGTCCTTCTTCCCTCATATAACATGTGTAACCTCTTTAAATAACTGGTCCATGTTGTATTTTCGTATAAGGTATTAGCGAAACAATTTATTAACAACATATGTTATATGGATGATCAAAAGTTACTCTCAATATTTTCTACCGAGGAGTAATGTTGTTTTCTTTACGCTAACCGGACTGACCCTATTTTATTTTACCGACACTAATCTATTTTTATATAGTATTTACCTATAGTTATATGTATCAGGGTTGCGAAAAAATTTTTTTCGCTACATCCTTAAAAAGGGGGAAAGGTCAAAAATGAATAATAAAATGTTTTGCCGACCTAGCGAAGCTACATGTAGCGGAAACAAACAACTCATTTTAGGCCAAACTAGTTTGAAATAATCATAGCAATTATAATGTACAATCCTAACAAGAGTGACAGTGCTGCCACAATAAACGCCGCAACAAAATATAAAAACCAAGAGGGTCCTTTTTAATATTGCTTTTATCATTTCTGTAAACATAAGCTTATAATGAAGTCTGTGAGACCAATTAATTTAGCTGAAGGAGCAGTATATTCGCGAATATACTTTTTCTCAAACTGAGGCAATCACTTAAGATGATGAAAAGGCAGGGGCCCGAGATTGTGGTTGCCTGGCCGCTGGAGTCTCTATCAAAATGGCCGAACCTAAAGATGGTAATTTCATGAAAAAAAATCACAAAAATACCATTGGAATCTCTTTTAAAACTACTGAACTACAAATGGTAATTTTGATAAAAAAAAATCACAAAAGTACCATTATAATTACAGAATGGTAAAACTCATTAAATGGAAAACAAACAGTAAACAGAGTATAAGATTGGATATTAGGAGCTTAATGTCCCATTTCACAAAATATTTCAGTCAGGAAGAAAATAGTATACCTATAAACAGAAACAGAATCCTAAAAAGGCTTCCAATATGAAAGTAGGTCAAATAGCAGTATCAATACGAATCTTTTTTTCTTTCTCCGCATAACACTTGCAAAAATCACTGTACCAGAAAATCCCTGCTTTATGCTCTTTTACCTGTTTAGAAACTTGAGTTGTGTTTTCAAGAGACCATGTTTAGAAAAGCATAACTATTGAAAATATTGATGAACATTAAACTCCCTGCTTTGTGCATATCTACCCATTATAGTAATGACATTGCCCAAGTTTTGAATAGGTTAGGTCAGAAACATACAAGGAATGGCGTTCACAAGGCTGCAATATCAATCAGCTAAAAAGGCTAAGTTTCAGGGGACAAACATCTTGCAAAAATTAATGAACCTGAAAATCTCCACTTCATGCACATCTACCCATTATAGTAATGCCAATGATCAAATTTTGAAAAGATTTGTTCAGAAACGTAGGAGGAGTTGCGTTCACAAGGCTGCAATATCAATCAGCTACAGAGACTAAATTTCAAGGGACACAAATCTTGAAAAAATCAATGAACCGGAAAGTCCTACTTCATGTACATTTACCCATTATAGTAATGACATTAACCAAGTTTTGAAAAGATTCATTCAGAAATGTAGGAGGAATTGCGTTCACAAGGCTGCAATATCAATCAGCTACAGAGACTATATTTCAGGGGACACAAATTTTGTAAAAATCAATGAACCGGTAAATCGCCACTTCATGCACATCTATCCATTATAGTATAACATTGACCAAGTTTTGAAAAGATTCATTCATAAATGTAGGAGGAGTTGCGATTACAAGAAATGGACCTACGGACCTACGGACCTACGGACAGACGGAGAAGATGACGCCAATATACGACCGCCTCCGGCGGCGTATAAAAATGATATGTATATCTTGAGAGGCATTTTGCCTCCTGCTTATTAAGAAAGAAGATGCTTGTTTGATCACACATAACATCCTTTATGTATTTCATTTCATCACACATGTGAAATTTGGATCTTTATTAGAAATTGACTTTAGTTTGTTTTAGGGTTTTGACATGGCGTTCGTTTGTATGATACTACTTTGTCGTTTCAACATTTATTTGCTTGCTGCTCTCTTTTGCACATACTTACATATATGTATATATGTGTGTAAATGTGATGGAGTTTTTTTTACTTACGTGATATTTTTAGTCATTATCAAAGTCAAACATAAAGGAATAAAAAAAACAGAAACAAGTTATAGACAGCTGTTCGGACAAACTAATGTCTAATCGACGAGATATGCAACGTGAGTCGCCATTCTTTAAAGAACAGATCCCCATTAATGTTGTCATACATAAAGAAAGCTGAAGATAAATAAAGGATTTAATCTTACTGATGCGCTAGATAGCGCCTGTAAGATTTTTCGTTTATGGCTTTTTGATCACACCTAATGTATTTCAAATGTTTATTACTTTATAAGAATCTTAACATTTTTGTCATGGGAAAAAGGAGCTTATTATGTGATACTCGATCGTCGTTTGTTAGACTTATTATGAAGATATCAATTGCTGATTGTTTAATATCTCTCACCAGAACACCTTAGAGTATTTTGTTTATTTAATATTTACACATATTAACAATGGATGTATTTGATAAAAAATCTACATGTACTTACGAAAATACGAATGGATTGAAAAATAAAAACAAAAATAGCACAAACGAAAAAATATATACTCGTTATATGTTTGAGAAAAAACAACAGAAATAATCAAAATGTAGATGAAGTGGTCAATTACGGCCATAGCTGATCTTGACCAAGATATGATATCTTTACATTACAAGGTCTGCACATTCGATCAAGATGTATTAAGATGCTACTGGATGCTGCTGATGTGCAAACAATTTGACATGTATGATTGTTCGATCTGTAAAGGGGCCCATACATCTAGACTGACTGGTTCGATATCGCTCATAAATCGATCGTGACCGAAATTGTATGGCCGAACACTCAACACTTTAGTTTGATCCCGATAGTTCAAGACGAAGACGTATTACACAATTTGTCAGTAGTAGAAGGACATTATATCAAAGATCTGCTTAGAAGACCTAAAGAATAAATGCGAGTTTGATACTGTAATGTCTGCCTTAGGAAGAATTATTAATAGTGCCACCATAATGCAATGCCACCCTGTGACTTTATCTTGATACATCATGACCAATCCTGAAATAATACCCAGGTTGCTTTCAATGATAGTTGCCTACGCTTTTAAAAATGATAATTTATATTTCTCTAAAACTATAAAAGCAAACATTTACTTTGTTTGAAAAGGAAAAATAAAAGCAAGTAAATAAAAATAAATGCATCAACAGTAATGCGTCTTAAAGTGTGTGTGTTTTTTTTTTCTTTCTTTTTTTTTAAAGTTTTTTTTTCTATACAAGATTTGCTCTTCTTTGTAGGTATTATATTATCAAAAATGGAGAACAATTTTTGAGATGATTAAATTAAAAAAAATATCTTAACAAGACTCGCACACAATATCAAAGCAAATGAAGGCTGGGCTTGAGGAAAACACAAACGAAGCAATTCTGTCGCCAAATATTGAAGGTGCAAGCTTTTGGCTAGACAATCCGGGATTAAAATGTGATTTTCCATTGCTTGTTATTTTTGTTGACTAGACACAAATCACGGAAGATCATATGCCTGTTGTTTGGTAACAATTCAATTTGCCTCTTGTTGGCCAGTTGCAAGCAGACTCCCTATCTGGTAGGCAGACAATACAGAATGAACTAAAAGAGGTTGAATCATCAATAATTCTATAAAATGCGACACGACTGGTTTCTTTTTTTAAGCCCTTCCTTTTAATTTCCTTACAGCATCTCAAGAATACGATAAAATAATAATTGTGTTCGGGATGTGCATTATACTGGTGTTCAAGGAAGAATAAAAATGTCATTTGAGTTATTGCGTAGGTATTTTTATAACTCAAAAGAATTCTAAAATCGAGCTTGAATCAACTGCAGTATTTCAAAAGTTGATGGACAAATGGAATTCAAAGCTTAGTTATAAAGACGTAACTCTAAAATGACTGTATGGAAGAATTTAAGCCAACAAACCTAATGAATAATCATATCTTCCGTGCTAAAATAAATAGCAATCTATCTTGGTAATTCATGGGAACGCAAAATCTTCATGGATCGATTGTAAAACAAATAAAGACAGACACAAAGCGTAGGCAACTATCATTGAAAGCAGACTGGGAATGGTTAAAGAACATTTGACATCATTTATTGTAGAGTTAAATGTATCGGAAAATATAGGAATCACATCTAATTAAATGATTACACATGTATGACTTTGCTTTTGATAAATGTTGTAGCAACTCCGTGTCATCGGTGGACTGGAATTGGTCTTTGTGGAAGTTGTATGTGACATATCATATTACAGCACACAGTAGAAATACTGTTGTGG
>CM037782.1:70446483-70457045 GCA_021229015.1 Solen grandis
TTTAGCTTAAGTCTTTTTCCCAAATTAGTTTCATTTTTAGAAAGTTACTGATACAGAAAAGCGAGTAACTCGCAGGCTGATCAGGTTTTATGCTGTTCGCTGCTCCTCAGTGGTCTGGTAATGAGGATTTTACAATTAAATTTGGTAAGGTTTAACTGTGGTTTTCTGCAGATCAGGCTTTATGTTGTTCCTATTGAGTGCGTCAGAATGAGTCTACATGAGGGAAAGGGTTAAAGTATAAGTCACAGATTTACTATCATGTAAGATTCAAATTCCTTCATTTTCATAAATGTTCATTCCCATTGACCTTGAATGCCTGTGTAATGAGCTGTCCATAACATTTAACCATTCAGCCCTGTTATCAAGTATAAAATCACATTGATATACATGTAGTTATGCTTTCATCTGTACCATTTCACGTCATCCATCTTTTGTCAAACAAGTTGAATATTTTGAAGCGAGAACAGTTTTACTATATAATTACTGTAAGAGATGGGGCGACTCAGTGTAATCAGGTTGGAAAGTGCATTCATGCGTGACAAGTTAAAGAAACTCCTTAAACTGTGTTAAGTGTTTATATATTTCCTCTAGTGATTCCCACCAGGATAATATTTCCATTTGAGGAAATTTTGTGAGGGTATGTCTCATTAACATATTCTAAATTTGCAGATTTTGCCTCAAAAGGTTAGGTTTCATATTCATGTGCTAATATTTCTTTATTATACTTTTGATAATTATGTGGAGGGTGTTTTGGTCTGAGATCACGCTTCTGTTACCGTTTGTAAGCTCTCATTTTTCATAAATTCTACCAAGGTATATGCACAGCTTTTTATATACAAGGTATGTAGTTATTTGAATCTGAAAAGAAATATGTATTCTTGATTTTAAAATAACCATAATCGTGCACAACTGTGCATCAATTAAGTTTGTGATTAATGAATTGCAGGGATCACTTTGATGAATGAATAAATGTAACAAGATAGCAAAGTGATGCATAATGTATATATCCAACATTTTCCAAGGTGAGGTGTTTTTGAAGTCCTAGAGTATATATAAATCATCAAAAATTAAACACTTTGTCATGAGTTTAAGTAATGCTAATGTTTTATCACCTATTTACCTGTCAGCTAAGTATCATGCATGTTTAGTATGATTGGCTTTGACTTCTTGTTTGAATTTGTTTGTTTTTTAAACTTTATACTTATATTCAAAATCATCTTTAAAAAAACATAAGAATTAGTACAGTAAGATTTTCGTTTCCTGAGATTTCACAATAAACTTTTTTTTCATTGTGTTTTTGACTCTGCAAGTCGTTCATTAACCATAATATAGTTTAAACATATTTTTATTTTACATCAATTTAGAATCAAAGTTCTTATAGATTAAATCATTATTATTTCTGGGTTGGACCAGTACTTTGCACCTTGGAAAGCCAGGAACAGTCTGTGCCCCTTATAGGGTTCAAACCAACAACCATCAGATCTGCTGCCATGTACATTGGCTCTGGACCACGATGTCCAGTTATTAGTCCCCTAAGGTGTTTACACCGGATAGGACTATAGGTTTGCCCCTCCTCTGTCCGTCCTTCCGGAAATCTGGATCCCGCCATAACCTAAAGAACGTTTAGATAATATTATGAAACTAGGTGTATGAATAGATGGCAGTATGGAGATTCTGCACGTCACTTGTTTTTTTTTTCTCGGACCAAAGTCTGGTTGCTAATTGGTAACGGAAAAATTATGCACCTCTTGGTAGGGGACTCATATGTTGCATGCAACACCACCCCAGTAAAAATGTCCACGGAATACCAATGGAATTCCAATAGTAAATTTCATTAATATTCCACTGAAAGTTTACCACTGGTATTTCACTGGTAACTTCTAGTGGGATACCACTGGTAAATTTCACTGGTATTCCATTGAAATGGAAAACCACTGGTAAACTTTCAGTAGTATACCGGAGGTAAATTTCTCTAGTGTACCACTGAAAGTTTACCACTGGTATTTCAGTGGAATACCAGTGGCATATTTTAGAGCTGGGCTGTATACACATAAACATTACCTGCAGTTTTCAAGTAGGAAAAAATTAAAAGCTCTAACATCTAAGCTTGCATGAATAACCATTTATATACATGCAGCAATGATATATATCTTGTCACTGTTGAATTTGAATTTGGCGTTATTTTGTGAATTGATACCAGTAATGTCATGTCCCCAGGACTGTTGGAATCAAGGGTTTTGTATTTTATGACATTCATTCAGGGTGAACTCTCCAACAAATGGATAATGATACCCTTACTTTGCTTCATATATAAAAAAACCGAGGTCACATAAAAAATAGAGAGGAACGCATTAAATTTAGCTGTACTTCAGCCATGTACACCTGTATATTATGTTGGACATAAATAGTCCCCGAAAAAAATATTGATCTTATGGCCCCCTCCTTATCATTAGGAAAATGAGGCCTGGTATTGTTGAAAATACTTAGGTACAATCTCAGGCTCAAATTTGAATATGATGTACTCAAATCCCTATTGAAACTATTGGGCATAGTTTGAGTATAAAATCATACCTAATTACCATTTTTAGCTCAACTATTCGTAGAATATGAGAGCTATTGTAGTCACCCTGGCGTCAGCGTCGGCGTTGGCGTTGCAGCTTTTGGTTAAAGTTTTGCGTGCAAGTTACTATCAACCTTATATCTCAATAACCATTTATGGTATTGACTTGAAAGTTAATAAATATGTTCAGGGGCATCAGACAACCAAGGTAGATAACTCTTGACTGAATTTAATATGAATTATGGCCCCTTTTTAACTTAGAAATTTTGGTTAAAGTTTTGCATGCAATAGAAAATTTGGTTAAAGTTTTGCTGCAAGCTACTATCTAGTTTGTATCTTGGAGAAATTTTGGTTAAAGTTTTGCATGCAAGATACTCTCATGCTTATATCTCAGTATCAAGCATGCGATTGATTTGAAACATCTTTAATACGTTTAGGGGTATCATATTTTCATGGTAGATAACTTTTGATGGAATATATTACAAATTATGGCCCCTTTTTTAACTTAGAAATTTTGGTTAAAGTTTTGCATGCAAGGTACTTTCATGCTAATATCTCAGTATCCAGGCATGGGATTGATTTGAAACATCTTTAATACGTTAAGGGATATCATACTTTCATGGTAGATAACTTTTGATGGAATATATTACAAATTATTGCCCTTTTTAACTTAGAAATTTTGGTTAAAGTTTTGCATGCAAGTTAATTTCATGCTTATATCTCAGTATCCAGGCATGGGATTGATTTGAAACATCTTTAATATGCTTAGGGGTATCATACTACAAAGGAAGATAACACTTGATGGAATAAATTAAAAATTATGACCCCCTTTTAACTTAGAATTATGGTTAAATTTTTGCATTCAAGCTACTATCCAGCTTGTATCTAAGAAATTGCTTGTGGAATTGACTAGAAAGTTAAGGTGTGTCTTCAAGGGCATCAGAAAACAGGAGGATAACTTTTGGACTGATGCAAATTATGGCCCTTTTCTAACATGGATTTTTGGTTTAAGTTTTGCATGCACAGTGTTTTTGTGCTTATGTCTCAGTAACAAGGCATGGGATTGATTTTAGACATCATAAAAATATTAAGGGGTATCAGACTATCAAGGTATATCATTTTTTACTATTACTATGAAGGGCAAGAATTTAAATAGATTTCATTTGATTTACCAACAAGCATTTTGAATAGTCGAGCGTGCTGTCCTCTGACAGCTCTTGTTAATTTTCAAGAACATTGGACCTGATTTATTTGTGGGAATCAAGAAACTGGTGTTATGTGCAGACAGGGGTCAAAGGGTCTGTGGATGTGACAGATGCAAGGAAACCCCTGCTTGATACTCTGATTTTACAGTCATGCTGTGAAATCAACTATAATGTTTTTATTATCAGACCTTAGTGGCTAACACTAGTATCACACTGTTTTACAAAATTCCAGAGAATATGGGGTGGGGTATAGACTCCAGGTGGGTCCCCCCTGTGGACCCTTCCTCACTGTCAGTTTATTTGAGGTTCTGCTGCTATTGCAACTTATAGAACAGGATGAACATTAGTCCTGGAATAGAGCTAAATTCTAGCTTTATATGAATACCTGATAGAAGCCTTTTTCATAATGTATTGTTTTTAACAACCCTTTCATAATCTTTAAAGATCTCCAAGTTTTAATGTTTTAATTTAGCGGTATGCTTGATTGGTTTCTTTCACTGAGGGAGAATTTCTGAAAGAGATATATGCTAGTGTCACACACTATTGATATGAATGTCAGCAGGATTTATGAGTGATGATTATAATGCTTAGAGTTCCTTGAAGGGCTGTAATCTCTAATTGTATTTTCAGAACTGAATTGTTTTTTACAATGTTACCATTTGTGCTTCCACAGGGTTCAAATTGAAGCTCGCATACTCACAAATGCAAGTGGAAATTCATAAATGTGAGTTACAATTTTAATTTTTGTGAGTAAAAAAATATTGTGGCTAATGTTGAGTTAAAGAACTATGATCCAAAGCCTGCAGTTAGAAGACGATGTCTGGAGAGAGACAGAAAAGACCCACCACTCTGCTACATGGGGCCCGAAACTAAAATTACATCATAATATGCTCGGCTTGTTGTCACTGTATGCTATGGTTCATAGGTTTGCACTGTGATGTATAACTGACACTAGACTCTTTATAAGTAAATCATTTGAAACTTTAAAATTGTGAGTTGATTTTTTATTAAGCAAGTAAAAGAATTTACTACTTGCTAAAAATAGCAAGTGCACAATCTGGCTTAATTCAAACCCTGCTCTAGAAAATCTAGAGTACATCATAATATAAATTGGCCCTGGTGGTCAAGTGTTGCTTTGGTGCAAAACTATAGGTGCTACTTCTTTATAGAATTTCATGACGGTTTTGTACCATTAAAATGATTAACTAAGCCTCGATCCAGCTCTGAAGTTTTAACTTAATTTATTTTATATCGATACTGAAACAAACTATCACAGTTTATATAAATCAGCCTTGATGGCTCAAGCTGAGGCATTTGTGGTCATTATCATTATTGTATTATCCAGGACGGTTAACTCCACATCAGGATGGTGTGACTTGGTGTGGTATCTGTTTTCTCGTTGTGCTACTTGTCTGTGGGGTGATCTGGTATGGTATCATGCCAATTGGCTGTGTGGTTATGCGGCTTAGGTGTGGTATCATGCCACTTACACGCATGTATGTGACCCAGTTGTGGTATCATGCCACTTGGTCCCGTGGTGTGTGACTAGGTGTGGTATCATGCCACCTGTTTGTGACATGGCTAGTGTGGTATCAGGCCACTTGTCTGGTGTGGCTTAGGTGTGGAATCATATTACTTGTCTGTGGTGTGATACCACAGTGAGGCAGCACCGTGCATAGCTGCCTCATATTGACAAAAGTCCCTGAAATGACTGAAATACTGTTATTCGGATGTCAAATTTATTTCAGAGAAAATCAGGATTCATGTACATGTAGCTCATAAATACATGTGCAAATTGTTTATAAGTTGGGATAAGTGAAACAGATAAAAGGATATCCTGATATCATTAATTATATATATCATTACTGGTATTTTGTGAAATTTATGATATCAGGAAATTATTATTTTGCAAAAGAATATCTTATTTTTGTGAAAAGGATATCAGGATATCACTGTGTCAGTATTTAATAACACTCACTCAGCCCCTCACCGAATGGGTTCAAATCCCGGCAGGGTCATTAGGTTTTTCATGTGAGGAAATCTTCCAGCTGGCTTGCGGTAGGTCCAGGGTTCATTCTAGGATCTAATTTCATGGGGTCATATGGGCCCATCATGAGTAAAAACATGGGTCACTGGGGAAACACTGGGGACATAAGGTTAATTTACCAAATATCTTAAATTTGTGGTTCCTTCTGTTAAACAATTAAACTTTTTGTGTTTCAAGCACAAATTGCATTTCATTACGTTTTTTTCATCATCGAATCGGAAGCCAGGAAAAAATTTTCAACCATGCGTTCTGAAAACTTCTGCTAACGCTACTCGTAGATTTCGTTTCAATACCTGTTATTTCTTTTGAGGGACGATCGGAAACATTAGCGGTCCCCGTCTGTTCATTACGTTCCGACAGATCATTGTTATTTTTGTCTGTCTTGCTGCTTTTACTTCCGAAAAAGTCATCGATCGTTCGAAATTGTTTACGCTTCGACATTTTGCATGTATCCGTATAGTGGTAATAAAAGAATAAGTGTGATTGGTTAATGCACACAAGAGACTGATCCGCAAGCCAATGAGAGCGCGTCTTTCATTGAAGATAAGGGCACACTCGATTAAAGTGCGGGAAGTACTGGAGAAAATTAGAACATGTTCAGCGTAAGTTAAAATGTTCGAGATTAAAAAAAGATGCGCCCGTAAGACCGCCTTTCACAAGAAAAATGCGCCCAATGATGTTTTTGTGCGTCATGACGCACAGGGCGCTGCCTAGAATGAACCTTGTAGGTCAGTGTTATACTCAGATGCCTCCATGCATTCGGGGCCTCTTCAACATGTAATTAGCTTGACGTAGCTATATGACTGAAATACTGTCGAAGCGACGGTAAACTCAAATAGTCATGTCATTATTTAGTGAATTAGGATATCATTATTTTGTAAAACAATATAATTCTTGGTATTTTGTGAAAATTAGGATATCAGGAAATTTTATTTTAAAATTTTATGAAAAGGATATCATTATTTGTGTCATGATCTAGTGAATTAGGATAGCATTATTTTGTAAAACAATATCATTATTATTTTGTGAAAATGATGTCATTATTTTATGAAAAGGATATCAATATTTTTTGAGGAGGATAACATTGGGGTTGAAAAATCTATAGGGTAAAAATATTAAATTTTTGAAAGAGAATGACTTTGGTTGTGTGAATGGGTTCTTTATCAAAAAAGAAGTTCTTGTTAAATGTCCCCTTTGATAAGCACTTATGATCTATTCTTCCTTTTTTTAGCTCACCTGAGTACAACGTGCTCGAGGTGAGCTGTTGTGATCACCCTGTGTACGTCATCTGTTGTCATTCATCATGCGGCGTCAATAATTTGCTTTAAATAATATCTCTTCTGAAACCGCTGGACAGAATTTGATTAAACTTGGCAGGAATGATCCTTGGGTGAGCTTTCACAAAAGTTGCTAAAATAAACTTGATCCATGTAGAACTCTGGTTGACATGGTTATGGAAAGAAAAAAAAAATGAAGAAAAAAAATCATCTCCTTCAAAAGTACTGGCCAGATTTCAAAATGTTTTAATACAGGTGTTCCATGGGTAACCATCTACCAAGATGGCTAAAATTATTTCAGTCTGTTAAAAAACATGGCCTCCAGGGGCAGGGCTAATTTGCCTGAAATGTATATAGTGAAAACTTTAAACATCTGAAACCATTGGGCAGAATTTGATTAAACTTAGAAGGGATTATCCTTGGGTGAACCGTAACAAAAGTTGCTAAAATAAACTTGATCTATGTAGAACTCTGGTTGCCATGGCAACAGAAAGAAAAAAATTATGACAACGTTAAAATTCATCTTCTTTAAAACTACTGGCCAGATTTCAAAATGTTTTAGTACAGATGTTCCTTGGTTAACCCTATACTCAGGTGAGCAATCCAGGGTCTCTATGTCCCTCTTGTTTTGACATTTTATTTAATTCTCGTTTCCAAAGGTGAAGTGTCTCGTTACTGGGAGGTGGTGGGTGCGATCCTCAGCTGCAACAAAGTGGTTTAAGATAATACCACTGACATTACTAGTATATCACATTGTCCTTGACTCTCGGCATATAATGACCCAGAGTCCGGATAATGTGACTGGGTATGCTATCAATTACGACTGTAACACTCTACAGTGTGATATTGCAGTGACGATGGCAAATATCTGTAGCAGTTGTAGATAGAGTTCTCTCCATATGATTGTGGTTGGATGTTTAACATACTTAAACATTCATGATATCATATACACTAAGAAATAGACAGATTTGCATTTAAAATTCTTTTCAAGCTCAACTTCTATATTTACCTAAGTCAGATTGCCTTACAATCCATCAATTATGTCACTTATTGACTGAAAAGATGTCGTCTTGACAACAACAGTCTAGCTAAAGTTTGTTTCACTCAATTTTTTACTGAAGCTCAGATTTACATTTATTTTGAAAGCTAGAATGTAATGAAATGGGGCAAGAAATGAAGAGGAACATTGAATTTATTTTGTGAAAATCATCTTTTCAAGAAAGTTCTTTTATGATGTGAGTATCTGTGAGAGAGAGAGATACAAGATACAAGAAATTTTATTTTAACCCTTTCCCTCATATAGACTCATTTTGACGCCCTCAATAGGTATCACATAAAGCCTGATCTGCAGAAAAACACAGTTAAATCTTACCAAATTTAATTACAAAATCCTCATTTCCAGACCACTGAGGAGCAGCGAACAGCATAAAACCTGATCAGCCTGCGAGTTACTCGCAGGCTGATCTGGTTTTATGCTGTTCGCACAGGTCTTTTCATGGTGTCCTCTATGAGGAAAAGGGTTAAGTCAGATACATATATAACAGATGACATTAGCTACAAAAGCTATTTTCCAACAAAAGGAGAAGCAGATAGAGAGAGAAACAGAGAGCATGAGAAAGCTGATAAGACAGAGAGAGAGATGGACAGAGAGAATGAGAAAGCTGAAAGACAGAAAGAGAGATGGACAGAGAGAATGAGAAAGATGATAGACAGAAAGAGAGATAGACAGAGAGCATGAGAGAGAGGGATAAAGTTGAGATAGAGAAAAAAAAGTAGACAATGAAACACAAGTTAGAGACAAATGTGGAAACAACAACAACAATAACTTAAAAAAGAAACGAGTACAGAAACAGTCATGAATGTCTGTAATACCAATCATATACTTCATAAGTCAAACCTATTGTAATATGTCACTGTCCTTTGATCAGTGCTGTGTTATGCCTTTAGAAGTGAAACCATCCAGGTCTTAGTTAAGGTAATCCATCCATTATCAAAGTATAATCATGGTCCTTTAAATGCTTAAAAAGACTTAGGTGCAGATGCAAGCATCCACTGACTTGGACTTACAGACTATTTTGCTCAAAGTCTATTTAGCTTGAGGCTTACATTTACTATAAAAATCCCATGATCACTTGATGAACCATGATCACAGTTTAATGATGGATGGATTACCTTAAAACAGGTAATCATTGGGCCACCTGTGGTTTAGTTAGACAGGACAAGTAATTGACAGGTATAGTACGTCTCCAGTGACTGTTACGAACAGTGATTTGTCCTGTTTGGATGCTTAAGGGGTTTTTCCACATTTGATCTATGTTTATTGGAGACAAGAGTGGAGTATGCAAAGAGATATCGGGGTAAATCAGGGTAGATTGAAATCTTTTTTATTCGTCTGATTTTGGACACACAGCTTGTGAAGTACATGTATAAGGATAGTGGATTAAAGAAATCAAGGTAGATTGAAATCTCTTTCAATTCTTATGTTTGAACTTTTTATTGCCAAGCACTTAGCATAATTATCTGTGTTCATATAGTTGTACTCTTTATTTACCTAGCCCTTTACCTCATTAACATTCATGTATAAATTGTTTTTACGTCATTAACATTCATGTATAAATTGTTTTTACCTCATTAATATTCATGTATAAATTGTTTTTATCTCATTTATATTCATGTATAAATTGTTTTTACCTCATTAATATTCATGTATAAATTGTTTTTACCTCATTAATAATAGTAATGAGGTAAAAACAATTTATAAATGAATATAAATGAGGTAAAAACAATTTATACATGAATATAAATGAGGTAAAAAAAATAAAATAAATAAACATCAATATTAATAATATTGATGTTTATTTATTTTATTTTTTTTACCTCATTTATATTCATGTTTAAATTGTTTTACCTCATTGATATTCATGTATAATTTTTTACTTTGTCAATATTCCTGTGCAAATTTTTATCTTGAAGAGTATTAATTTTCTGAATTTTAAATGGTATTTGAAACCATGGATTTTTCTTAACCCTTACCCTGCTGGAACCGTAAGTGCTAACCTTTGCCACCAGTAAAGAGCCAGGCCGGCCTGCACATCTGTGCAGGATGGCCTGGCTCCTTACTGTTGGCTGACCAACTACAAGTTTTCATCTTGTTATCCTTAAAATTGATAATGGACAGTTAAAAAAAAGGTGTCCGCTAAGTCCATTTGAGAAATTCAGCAGGTTAAGAGTTAATAGAATCTGAGATCCAATACTGCATGAGTAAACAGAGGAGACCTTTTTGCACCCCTCTGTCTTGATTCTCATGCATCTGAGAAACTGAGAAGATGTTTGTCAAATTTCCCCTGAGAAATAAGTTTTGATGGCTAATCAGTGCAAAAAAAAAAAAAAAAAATTGACTAGCTTTTAATACTGTAGATAATGATTTAGATGAATTTCTTTCAATTGCTTGAGCCCATTCATTGCTAGGTAAA